>CM069140.1:8733389-8800507 GCA_035221665.1 Okamejei kenojei | reverse complement strand
CCCCCCCCCCCCCCCCCCCCAACCTCCCCCAACAACAAACATTGAAAGCAGAGCAGTTCCTTTTTTCTTTCAAACCAACCATATTTTTCATTTTTCAAACCACATTATGGGCAACACTCACACAGTTTGAGGAGCATGTTGTTTTTTTTGCGTCCTGTGCAATTCAGTGATCAGAGAGATGATGTTGACCCTTGGTTCCTCCATCTTGCGAGACTGATGTGCACACCCACTTCCTGGTTTTATCAGTCCCTCTCCCTCCCTCAGGCAAGTTTGCAGGGCAGCAGATGAGAATGGGGGAAATTTGTTTAAAAACATTTCCGCCCGCCCGCTTCTGGATTAATGCAGCTGCTGTCAATGCGCTTGCGCAGTTTCCACGAAGTTACGTTAGCCAACCCACCTCCACCTTCTTCAATAAGGCGCAGAAAGATCACGAGGAAAGATTGGAAAGTTCTGCAGCAAATATCGTTACAGCTCCGCTCTGCCTTACTATGGAGTTCTTTTCTTTGTTCTGCAGATTAGCAAGATCAGCGGCGCTCACAGGTGCTTGATGTTTCTCCGCGCGCCGCTCCCCCTGCCGTTGCGCTTATGATGCCGCCCCTCCCCTCCACCGCTCCTCACTCGGGTCCCCCGCAGGTTTCCAGAGGACGTCAAGCCATTCTGTCTCTCTTGCTTTTCGCACACAGCCCAATCACTCGCACCCCCCCTCCACCTCCACCCCCTCTTCTACCCTCCTCCCCTCACACCATCTCCCTCCCTCTCCTCTTATAACCATCACAGGGGGAACGATCTCCTCTCCGCGTCCCGATGGTTCTGGTCACGGCGCCAGAAGAAGCACGATTGGTCGTGTTCCTCGCTTTGCTTTTTGGCAATCCTCATCAAGGAGCCTATAGCTCGCTATAGGATCTTTGGTCCTCGGGATCGCTCAGGCCCCCGCCACCCTGCCGGCCCCCCCGCGCTCTCTCTCTTTCCTCGTCTCCCTCTCACTACCCCATCCCCTCCCCCAAACCCTCTCTCCCCCTTCCTCCAACCTCATACCCCTCCGCACCTTCCTTACCCTTCCCTCCTCTCCTCCCCACCCCTTGCCCCGGTGCGTCTGCCTTGATCCTCTCTCTGTCTCTCCCATTCTCCCTCTGCCCCTCATCTCTATCCACTCCCCCTCCATCTCTAGGCGAGCCCTGTGAGTTGGGGGGATATGCAGTCAGGGGGGGGGGGGGGGAGGAGGGGAGGACGAGGAGGGGGGGTGGGGGAAAAGAGCGGGAAGTGAGAGACAGAGAAGGACAGAGACAGAGGACAGAAACAGAGAGGGGGGGGGGAGGATGAGGGTGGGGGGGGAGGTGGAGGTGAGGGGGGGGGGGGGGGGGGGGAAGAGGGGGGGGAGGACGGAGAGGGGTTGAGAGAAGCAGAGGGGGGGGGAGAGGAAGCTAGAGGAAGAGGGGGGGGGGGTGGGGTGAAGAGGAGGGGGGTTGAGAGTAGAGGAAGTGGGGGGGGGAGAGAGAGGAGTGGGGGGAGAGGAAGAGGAAGAGGGGGGGGGGGGAGAGGAGGAGGAGGGGGGGGGAGTGGAGGAGGAGAGGGGGGGGGGGAGAGAGGGAGAGGGGTGGGGGAGAGGAGAGGGGGGGGGGAGTGTGAGGGGGGGGGTAGAGGAGAGGGGGGGGGAGAAGACGTGAGGAGTGAGGGAGGAGAGGAGAGGGTGGGGGGGAGAGGTGAGAGGGGGGGGGAGAGAGAGAGGAGAAGGGGGGGGGGGGAGAGGAGGGAGGGGGGGGCGGGGAGGGGGAGAGGAGAGGGGGGGAGAGGGAGAGGGGGGGGGGACGAGGGTGAGGGAGAGGGAGGGTGGGAGAGGAGAGGGGGGGGGGGGGGAGGGAGAGGAGAGGGGGGGGGAAGAGGAGAGGGGGGGAAGAGGGAATAAGAGGAGGGGGGGCGGAAGAGGAAGTGCAGAGGGGGGGGGGGAGTGGGGAGGAGAGAGGGAGTAGGAGACGGGGAAGAGGGGGGGGGAGGGGGGTGGGAGGAGAGGAGAGGTGGGGGAGGAGGAGGGGGGGGAGGAGGGAGCGACAGAGGGGAGGGAGGAGAGGGGGGGGGAAGAGGGGGGGGGTGGAGAGAGGGGGGGGGAGGTAGGGGTGAGTAGGGGGGGGGAGGGAGAGGGGGGGGGAGGAGGAGGGGGGGGAGGAGAAGGAGATGAGGGGGGGCGGAGGAGGAGGGGGGGAGGAGAGGGGGGGGGCGGGGGAGGGGGGGTAGTAAAAAGGAGAAGAGGGGGGGCGAGGAAGGATAGAGGGGGGGAGGAGAGGGGGGGGGGAGGAGTAGGATGAGGCGGGGGGACGGAGAGGGGGGGGAGGAGTGCGGGGGGGGAGGAGAGGGTGGGGGAGGAGTGGGGGGAAGAGGGGGGGGGGGGGGCGGGAGGAGGCCCGAGGGGGTGGGGAGGAGAGGGAGAGAGGAGATGGAGGGGGGGGGGGGGAGGAGAGGGGGGGGGAGGATCGGGGGGGGGAGCGAGAGGGCGGGGGAGGAGAGTGGGGGGGGAGCGAGAGGGGGGGGAGGGAGAGGGGGGGGAGGAGAGGGGGAGGGAGGAAAGGAGGAGGGGGGGGGAGGAGGCAGGGGGGGGAGGAGAGGGGGGGGGATGGTGAGGGTGGGGGGGGAGGAGAGGGGGGGTGGAGAGGGGGGGGCGAGGAGAGGGGGGGGGGGGGGAGAGATGGGGTATGGGAGGAGAGGGGGGGGGGATGGTGAAAAGAGAGTTCAGAGGGGGGGAGGGTTGTGGGGGGGGGGGGAGGTGAAGGGGGGGGGGGAGGTGGGGGGATAGGGAAGGGGAAGGAGGGATGGAGGAGTGGAGGGGTGGGGGGGGGGAGGGGGGGGGGGGGAGGGGAGGTGGGTGAGTGATGCTGGGGGGGGGGCAAGGGGTGGGGGAGGGGGGGGGGAGGAGGGGGGGGGGGGTGGAGGGGGGGAGGATGAGGGGGGGGGGGGGGGAGGGGAGTGGAGGGGGGGAGGGGGTGGAGAGGTGAGGGGGGAGGAGAGGGGGAGGAGAGGGGGAGGAGGGAGAGGGGGGAGGAGAGGGGGGTGGATCGAGAGGGGGGAGGAAGAGGGGGGGAGGAAGAGGGGGGGGAGAGGAGAGGGGGGGGGAGGCAGAGGGGGGTGAGGAGGAGGGGGGGGAGGGGGAGGGGGAGGATGGGTGTGGAGAGGAGAAGGGGGGGGAGAGGAGAGGATGGGGGGAGGAGAGGGGGGGGGGGGGGGTGGAGATAGGAGTGGGGGGGGGGGGGGGGGGGGGTGGGGGAGGAGATGGGGTGGGGAGAAGGGGGGGGGGGGGGGGAGGAGGAGGGGGGAGGACGGAGGGGGGGGGGGCGAGGAGGGGGGGGGGGGGGGGAGGGAGAGGGGGGGGGGGAGGAAGAGGGGGGGGGGAGGCGGGGGGGGGGGGGGGGAGGGGAGGAGGAGCGTAGGAGAGGGGGGGGGGGGGGGGGGGGAAGGAGAGGGGGGGGAGGGGGGGGGGGGGGAGGGGAGGATGAGGAAGGGGGGGGGGGGGGGGGGGGGGGCAGGGGGGGGGGGAGTAGGGGGGGGAGGATTAAAGGAGAGGGGGGGCGGGGGGGGGGGATGATGAGGAAAGGGGCGAGTGGTAGAGGCAGCAGAATCTACCAGGTCATAGCGCCGGTCATTCCCCACCAGGCGCCGGGCCACAGTTAGCTGCGGCAAAGCACACACAAGACCACAGCGAGGGCAAGGGTAGGCAGGCCACGGCTGGGATATGAGGGCGCCTAAGGCCCCCCCATACCCCCCCCCATCTCCCTCGCCAACTGCACTTTGGCTGGGGGGAACAGAGGGAACAGACTCCCACAAACTTGGCCTGCACTTGGCTAGTATATATACTAAGTGGGGGGGACCGTTGGGTCCCATGTTCACACGGGGGTAGGGCTGAGTTCAACGGCTATATTCCACTCTCCACTAATTCCAATATTGGTGGCCAGTACCTGAGGGAGGGGCTTTGCTGGGGCGCCTGGTATGGGTTCTTGGGGGGTGGAGGGTTGGAAGAAGGATAAAGCTCAGTCCCTCAAGCCTTGATGTGCTGGCAGCTCATCACGGCTCTCTCTGGTGGGGCTGTGGCCGTTGCCTCTTGGCTATTCTTTGAAATTCCAATTTTTCAAGCAGGTGCAAGCCAACCAAATCTCAAATGCAGTTTCATACCATTTCATGCAGGGTTGCAAAGGCCACCACATTCAAATGCAGTTTAGTTTTCATACCATTTCAAGCGGGTCGGATATGAACCACCATAAAACCACACAAAACACCAAACCTCACGTTCAGTAGACATACATTTAGTGTTGTTCAGTTAATTCACAGCTCGAGGGAACAGTCGTTGACCTCTCCCCTATCCTCATCATGCAAAGACTGACCAAACCCACGCTTCCAGGTTTTATAACTCCTCCCCCTTCAATCCGAGTAAAGGTTGTTTGGCCTTTCTTGGCGTGCATGGACAGGAGAGAGATTTCTCAACATTTTGTTAAACACTAATTAACACATTTTTATTTTTAATTGATGGGGAAGTCTAAAGGAATCCTCTGCACCAGCTGAGCGGTAGGGGGGTCCCGGAGTAGTAAAAGGATGGCCAAAAATCACAAGCAGTAAAGTGAGGTAAACGTGTATATCTATTTATCTAAGATCAATATACAGTTGCAAACGTTCCCTAAGCATCCAAAGTGCGTGCCTTCCTTTTCACCTTCAACCCAACCCCCCCCCCCCAAAAAACATTTGAAAGCAGTTTCCTTTTTTTCAAAAACAACCCATATTTTCATTTTCAAACCACATTAAGGGCACTCACAGTTGAGTAGACATGTGTCCTGTGCTATTCAGAGCTCAGAGAGATGTGACCCTCTGGTTCCTCCATCTTGCAGAGACTGAGTGCACACCACTTCCTGGTTTTATAGTCCCTCTCCCTCCCTCCAGCAGGGGCAGCAGAGAGAATGGGGAATTTGTTAAAAACATTTCCGCCTGCCGCGTTGGATTAATGCAGCTGCTGTCAATGCGCTTGCGCAGTGTTCCACGAAGTACGTTAGCCCACCCACCTTCTTCAAAAGGCGCAGAAAGAACGAGAAAGTTCTGCAGCAAATATCGTACAGCTCCGCTCTGCTATGGGATCTTTGTTCTGCAGATGGCAAGTTCAGCGGCGCTCACAGGTGCTGATGTTTCTCCGCGCCGCCCGTGCAGCTTATGAAGCCCCGCCCCTCCCATCCACCGCTCACTCGGCCGCAGGTTTCCAGAGAGTCAAGCCCATTCTGTCTCTCTGCTTTTCGCAGCCCACTCACTCGCTCCCCCGCCACCTCCTTCTCACCTACCTCCCCTCACTCCATCCCCTACTCCTCTTAACTAATCTCAACAGGGGACGATCTCCATCTCCGCATCCCGATGGGCTGGCACGCTGCCAGATAGACCACGTTTGGTCGGTCATCGTGCTCCTTTTGGCAATCCTCATCAAAGAGCCTATAGCTCTGCTTAGGATCTTTGGTCCTCGGATCGCTCAGGCACCCCGCCACCTGCGGCCCCCCCTCGCTCTCTCTCTTTTCCTCGTCTCCCTCTCACTACCCATCCCCTCCCCCCAAACCACTCTCCCTTCCCCCCTTCCCTCCACTCATACCCTCCGCCCCAAAACCTTCATTACAGGCCCGCCTGCGGATTAAGTCACCTGCCCGTTTTTTAATAGGCGCGGAAAATAAAAAAAAAACTAGCAGATTCTTCAGATTTCAAGAACACCTGCTTTCTTTTGTGAAGTCACGCCCCTCCCCGCGCCCAGCCCAAGTGGCTCAACACTAAGTTCGCTCTCCCCACCCGCTGCTGGACTCCCATAAAAGAAGTCCCCTCGCGCTTTGGCTCAGCTACTAGAACATCGCGGCGGCGGCCTCAATTGTTCGCAGTCGGCCCACGCCTGCCCATTCCAACAGTGTGCGGGTGATAGTTAGTGTGTGTGCGTGGGTGGTTAGCGTGTACGTGACGCCGCATGCACCCGGCAGTACACCCCCCCCCCCAACACCCCTCTTTTTTTTATTTACAGGGGGTCGAGTTTAGTGGATAGTAACCACGCCTTGGGGGGGAGAGACCCAACGGTGGTCTGCACTTGGTCTAGTACACTATTAAAAGTCTCCACTTGTTTGTCTGTCTGTCTGTGATCTCAAGGAGCTATGCCAAAACGGTTCACAATAGCGCAAAAATATTTGTAGAATATTATTCAGCTTGTCCCCTCGTCAGTCTAACTAAGTTGCGTTCAGATTTGATGTTATATTTCACAATTGTTGATATTGCAAGGGTTAAAAAAGCCAACTTTAACAAGATGTTTATGGTTAAAATCCTTGCAGCACCAGCTTCCAACAGACTTTGATACAAAGTTGCCATCATACAACACTTACTCCAGCTCCTGGCAGCAGGTGCTTCAACAGGAGGGGCAGGGTGAATTGGTATTGCAAGTGGGGAAGTGTAATTTAACGACCAGTGCTGGGGAGACAGTGCAGTGCTGGAATCTCACGTTCGGCAACGGGTGGTTGGAGAACCACGCTCCCGTGGGGGCTATGGGTTGTATTGGGGAACGTGTTGCTTTGGCGGACAAGGCCTCCTCCCGTATGACAGGGACCCAACGGATCCCAGTTGGTCTAGTCTATACTATTACGAAAACTCTCATCGTGACCACTTCCGGTTTGCGGGTTTTTAAATTTGCGCAAAAACGGGAACCTATATCGCTAGGGTTTTTCGCCGCCTTACTCACCTTTCACCCCTGCTCCAAGCGCACCAGGTTTTGTTCCGATCGGTGAAATATTAGAAAAGTTATGAAGGTTTAAAAAGTCGTGAGATCAGCAAATTGGTGTGTTGATACCCGGCCGGGGCGCCGACAGACAAGAGGCCGAAGCAAAGAGGCCCAAGCCAAAGGACCGAATAGAAACAAGGCCAAAACGTGAATGAACCAAAATAGTCCGAAGAGGAAACGCCTACTAATCGAAAGGATGAGACGCCTAAACGCCTACCAACCGAAAGCGCGGGACGCCTAAACGCCTACCAACCGAAAGGCTGCGTCGCCTAAAAGCAAACTTACTGAATGGCAGCTCAGTCGATTCGAGGTAGAATGGATGCAGAGGTCGTAAAGGCGGAGGTCGTGAAGGCGGAGGTTGTGAAGGCGGAGGTTGTGAAGGCGGAGGTTGTGAAGGCGGAGGTTGTGGAGGCGGAGGTTGTGGAGGCGGATGTTGACTGGAGCCGCCCCCCATTGCAGCCAATATCCAATCTGCAAAATAAAGTGTAAAGAAACATCGTCATCTTGGTCACTACATTTGCCATCTCCAAAGTGAAAGACAGCTCTCCCCCTCGGTTCTTGGTTACTTGGTCCTCCAAAATATTCCAACTGGAATTTAAACTTGAGGTGGTGAAGGGAGGGGTTAAGCCAGAGAGGGTTATTGGGAAGAAAGTGCCACTTTAAATATAGTTGCATCTGGCTGGGCAACCGTGGTTTGGTGGAGATTATTCAATGCTTTAATAGTGTGTGGGAAGAACAAATTGCTGTACACATCTGTCTTTGTGGCTGGGACCACAAATTGGATCAAATGCCCTCGTCTGCTCCTAATTGGTTTGGGGTTGGTGTAGGTCTTGTGATCTATGTCTAGCTGACCATTTAACATTTTGTAAAAACAGGTCAAACGGTGAGCTTCACGTCTGTCTTGGAGAGGGTTCCACCCCAGAGAATTCAGAAGTTTGGTGACACTCGCTTCTCTCTCGTAGGTGTTAGTAACAAATCGAGCGGCCTGTCTTTGGACACACTCGATGGATGAAATGTTTTTATCAGTGTATGGGTCCCAAGCTGCATCTGCGAAGTCCAGATGAGGTCTAACGAGGGTGAAATACAAGGGTACACAAATAGCTGGAGAAACTCAGCGGGTGCAGCAGCATCTAAGGAGCGAAGGAGATAGGCGACGTTTCGGGTCGAGACCCTTCTTCAGACTGGTCAGGGATCAGGGAAACGAGAGATATAGACGGTGATGTGGAGAGATAAGGAACAATGAGTGAAAGATATGCAAAAAAGTATCGATGATGAAGGGAACAAGCCATTGTAAGCTGTTTGTGGTGTGAAAATGAGAAGCTGGTGCGACTAGGGTGGGGGAGGGAGATAGAGATAGAGGGATTGCCAGGGCCCGAGGGCTGAGGGAGAGGTGGGAAGGGGAGGAGACAGCAAGGGTTAACAGAATTGAGAAAATTCAATATTCAAGCCCAAAGGATGCAGACTCCCGTCTCCTTGACAGAAGCTGAACAATGATGGAAGTTGTGCCTCAGGAAGTTTAGGACACCTGTTGCTTTCGCTGTTGCATGATGAGTCTGACCATTCCAACGTAGATCATTCTCCAATTTGATGCCAAGATACTTGGTTTGTTTGGATTCTTCAAGGGTGACACCGAGTATGTTGTAAGATGTGACGCCTGGGGGGGGGGGGGGGTCCCCCCTGTGGAATGTAATTTAGCCTAACCTTATTCATACATAATCCAATTTGAAGCGTAAATGTTGCATTCAAGTGTAAGTTTAAAGACTCGCTGAAGACTCAATTACAAGCTGAAAAATGCAAAAGCTCCCTATCATGGGAGGGGGGGGACACCCATTCCCACGCCCTCCCCCACCCCCCCTCGGTCACTATGCTTCCTAGCAATTTCTCACTCTCACCCAATGTTTGCAGCCCTGCTGTAACTAAAACTCTTCCGTTTGTGCCGACAATGTGCCAACCTGTATTTCCTATCTTCTTCCTAACACTAGGCCACAGCCAACCCATTTCCATATATTCTACTCGTATTCCTCCCGTCAAGACGATAAACATCTTTCCGTCACATTCCCACCTATATTTCCAAAGTTATTCATCGTTTAAAGTTTTTTAAATTGCCCGAAAATTTACCCAGGAGACGGTATCTGGGGAGCAGGTGGTTTGTGATGAGTTAACCACGGAGATGCGGAGGGAATGGTCTATGCGTTGTGTGCGACGGTTGATGGGGTGAAAGGTAAGGACTAGAGGAACTCTGCCTCTGACTAGGGCAAGGGGGAGCAAGGGTGGAGCTACTGGGAACCGAGGATCCACGGGTGAGGGCGTCATGTATGATGGGAGTGGGAAACCACTGTTCCCTAAAGAATGAGGACATCTCATGCCCTGGTGTGGAACAGCTCATCTTGGGTGCAGTTGTCAGAGGAATTGGGAGTAGGAGATAGAGTCCTGCTGGAGTAACTCAGTGGGTCAGACGCATCGTGCTGGAGTAACTCAGTGGGTCATGCACATCGTGCTGGAGTAACTCAGTAGGTCAGACACATCGTACTGCAGTAACTCAGTGGGTCAGACACATCATGCTGGAGTAACTCAGTGGATCAGACAACACTCAGTGTCTAACCCACTGGGTTACTCTTAACCAATGCCTCAATATCCCTCATCATCCAAGCTTCTTTACATTTGCCTGGGTTTCCCTACACTCTAACAGGGACGTTCATGTCCAGATCCTGTCTTGAACCTTCCTTACTTCCTCGCTCCTTGCCTTTCTCCTCTCTATTCTGTCCCAAATACTTCTTCTCATCACCCTCCATACCAACGTCCAACCTATCAATTGCCTCTGTCCAGTGACACCCACATCACCAGAATGAAAAACAAAATACATTGTGAATGCAGAACATTAGTATCTTTGTGATGACTCAATGTACAACTAAGAGGTCAGATAAATATGTCTTTCCTGGTGAGATAGCATTATCAAGTGAGGTGGATAGTGGGGAATATGTGGCCTGTTGGAAAGGTAGGAGAGGTAGCAGAGGCTGAACGGGGGCTTGTGCCATCTGTTCTTCATGCCACTGGTGTTGATTACAGGGCAGGATGCATGGACTGAGCAGACAACGCCCGCTGCTTTGTTGGTCTTTATTGGTGGAGCTGAGATGAGCACGAGCAATGTAAGCCTGATCCGGTGATGTGGGTGCGCCAGACAGCGCCGTACGGATTGGTCTCTTATCCTGTCACTCCCTCGGACGGTCTGCCCCTCCCTACGCCATCACGTCTTTACTGGAGCTGAGGGACGCTTTTGGTGGCTGGCTGGCCGAGGTCTCCAATTGGACACAATTTTCAGAGAGACCGGATGCGGATCGGCGAAGTCACCAAACAGAAAGCGGTGAATGTGATCCCAGCGGAGGAGAGCGTCCAGCGCCCGCTGTGAGTCCTAAACGTACCACCATCGCAAACTACTGCAGCTCCAGCCCCTTCCCCTCTGATCTCCCTCGCTGGCTCCTGACCCCTCCCCCTTGATACCCCCCTCTCCCCCATGGCTCTTCCCCGGTTTTCTCCAAGCTCTACGATTTTTCACCACTTGACTCGCCATTGTCCTGTGCTGCAAGTGCAACAAGTTTTGTTCCCATCGGTAGAGTATTACAAAAGTTATTAAGGTTTAAAAACCGTAAAAATCGAGCATGCGCTAATTGGTCTCCTCTTCTGTCAGCAGATTGGTTTTCCTTGCTGTCATTCACCGGGATGGCGACGCCCCTACGGGTACCCGCTGTCAATCACCGGCGGCGAGGAGAATAAACCTGAAGGTGCCGAGTGAGCAGAGTGTGGAGAGCAAGTAGGGCTGCATCTGCGGGTGGCCACCACGACGAGCCAGAAGCCGCTGACTGAGGCCGGAGTCCGGGAGCCGCTGAATGATGTCGGGACCGGGAGCCGCTGAGTGAGGCCAGGGCCGGGAGTCGCTGAGTGAGCTCCCCAAACCCCGTCCACAACCCCCTCCCACACACACCCCTCCCTCCTCGCACATACCCCCACTCCCACAACCCCCCTCCCCTGCCCACACACACACCCCTCCCCCACACTCGCACTGCCCCCACAACCCAGCCCCGCACACTTACCCCCTCCCCCACACCAACCTCACCCCCCACACCCCTTCCCCTTCATCACAACCCTCCCATCCCCTCCCCGTACACCACCCTGCCGCCCACACACCCCTCCCACATAATCCCCTCCCCACTCCTACACACACCTCTCCCACAAACACCCTTCTCCCCTCCCCCCATTTCCCCGCCCACACTCACACCCTCTTGCCCGCTCTGTCATCCTCCCTGCCCCTCCACCACAACCCCCACTCCTTCCACAAAACACCCCTCTCACCTTCCCCCCCTCCCATTCCCTAGCACTACCTTTCACCATTCTCCTGTGCTCAAATGTAACAAGTTTTGTTCTGATCTAAGGTATATTATAAAAGTTACTAAGGTTTAAAAATGTTAAAAACCCAGCATGTGCATTTTGGTCTCCTCTGTCAGTCAATGCCACACAGATTGGTCTCCTCTCCTGTCAATTACCGCAATGGCGACGCCCATTTCTGCGTGTTGCTCAGCGCCTTAACTGGAGCTGAGCGACACTGTTGGCAGTCGGTGGAGGTCTCCAACCGACAGTTGTTGGACGGACCGGGAGCGGCGCGGAGCCAGAGATGTCGGCCAAACAGAAAGCAGAGAATCTGATCCCGGCGGAGAAGAGCGACCAGTTACTTACTGATCTGCCCGCTGTGAATCCTCACCGCTCCGCCATCGCACCGCCCCCCAGCTCCAGCCCCTTCCCCTCTGCTCCCCCTCGTTGGCTCCTGCCCCCATCCGTCATACCAGTCTTTTAACCGAGCTCTCTCCCCCCACCGGCTGATTGAAGTTTAGAGGGTTAAGGTTCACTGAGGACGGCAGCTGGGGTGCATTTAGCGTTTCCAACTGCACATGGGATTTGTGTTGAGGGTGAAATCCCCCGCTGGTTCACATTTAGAGGGTGCAAGCGCACGTTGGGTGCATTAAGAGGTTCACAAGGCCATTGGGTTTGCATTTATTCGGTACAAACTCCTGCCGATTAACATTTAGAGGGTGCAAACCTCTGCTGACTTGAGGTGGGATGGGCCAAACCTCTCTGGAAGCATCCGAATGCCCGTGGGAAGTGATCAGGGAGTCCCAGAGATCACTAGGATCACCGTTCTGGAGCTGGGGGAGGGCTTGAGGCGGGGGCTGTCGAGGGGCGGCAGAACTGTTAGTAAATTGCCACCTCCCCCCTCACCCGACAGCCCCCCTCCGGCTCCAGGATACTCGCCCCCCACCACCCACTCCGCACTGACAGCCGTCAACCAGGAAGCTCGCCCCTCCGTCTTTCTTCCCATCCCTCTCTCTGCCTCCTCCCTCCCTCCCTCCCACTCTCCCTCCCTCCTCCCTCCCCCTCTCCCTCCCTCTCCCCCTCTCCCTCCCTCCCTCCCCTCCCCCTCCCCCCCTTCTCCCTCTCTCCCCCCCCTCGCACTCTCCCCCCTCTCCCCCTCCCCTCCCTCCCCACCGTCCCAACAGGAAGATCTCCCCCCCATCCCCCCCCGCCGTCCCCCTCCCCCTCCCTCTCTCCCTCCCTCCCACTCTTCTCCCCCCTCCCTCCTGTAACACTGATACACCTCACCGTAACACAAACTCACTCCAGCTCTGTTCTACTCACTGATTCGCAGATGGATTGACAGTTAATAAAAACAGCCTTTCCCCCCTCCCTCCCTCCCTCTCTCTGCCTCCTCTCCCCATCACCAATTTACTGACATCCAGTCTCCCCCCCCCAGCTCCAAGACTAATGTAACGCTGGGGTGGTGGAGGGGAGGGGGAGGGGTGTAAGAGAGGAATGGGCCACTACCTACCGGAGACCGCGGCTCCCGAAGTCCACAGGCCGAGCTGGGCAGAGATTCACGCCGGGCGACCGTCGGCAAAGGGATCCCAGGGCCCAACACGCCCGAGCTTCAAACGCCGATCCAGGTGGGCATCGCCCGCCCGCCCCGCGATGCTGCAGCTGCGCTCGGGCCCCGGCAGGAAAGGCCGCGCCTATCCGGCTGCTAGGCCGCGGGGGGGAGGGGGGCGAGGATGCGACTCGAAGAATAGTCGCATCCTCGCCAGGAAATGGCTGGGAAGCGGTTTCCCCCTTACCCCACCCATCTCCCCCACATAAACATACTAGGAAATACTAAAAAACGTACTTTTTAGACAGACTAAAAATAAATAAAAGATGGAAAAACAAACAGATTGTAGGCAGAGGCTGCGTTCATACGGCGCCCCCTAGTGGCTCTACATGTGCAAGTACTTTAATCTCATGTGAGTAACGTGTATTCATAAAACTGGATTTATATTTGCAGTCATCTGGCCTCTGCACAGAAAAATCAATAGAATAGCACAATACAGAACATTGGCAAGAAATAAAAACAGGAGTCAGCCATTCAGATCTACCCTTTGCTGGGCTCGAAATTAACGGCTGCCTAACACATGCGCACTGCCACGGCCGGCACATCCTCCCCTTGCACATGCGCACTGCCACGGCCTGCACATCCTCGCCGTCCTGCCCATGCGCACTGCCACGGCCGGCACATCCTCCCCTTGCACATGCGCACTGCCACGGCCGGATCATCCTCGCCGTCCTGCACATGCGCACTGCCACGGCTGGCACATTCTCGGCCGTCCTGCACATGCGCACTGCCACGGCCGGCACATCCTCGCCGCCCTGCACATGCGCACTGCCACGGCCGGCACATCCTCGCCGTCCTGCACATGCGCACTGCCACGGCCGGCACATCCTCGGCCGTCCTGCACATGCGCACTGCCAGGGCAACTGGTCGGCACCGGGCACTTTCTCTCTCTCTTTGCATTGTGGGAGATCTGGCCGCCATTGCTCTCCGGGTGCTGCGACCGCTGAAAACCAACGCAGAATCACTCCCTGGAGCTGGAGTAACTCCCTGGAGTAACTCTTGCTTTTTGGTTTCCTGGTCCTCCAAAAATATTCCAAATGGAATTTAAACAGGAGTGGACGCACCACCACCAAACTCCAAACTCTGAAAAATAACAGGCTATTGCACTTTATCTGTTTATTTATTGTGCATATATATAAGGTCTATGGTATATAGACGCAGTGAACTTTTATCTCCTGTTCTGTATTATGTTTACATATTCTGTTGTGCTGCAGCATGCAATAATTTCATTGTCCTATCTGGGACACATGACAATAAAACTCTCTTGACTCTTGACTTGGACTAAACCAAAAAAGGGTTATTAGCAAAAAAGAGCTCCCTTCAATTTAGTTGCATCTGGTTGGGTAACTATGGTAGGGTGAAGACTATTCCATGCTTTAATTGTGCAGGGGGACTCCATGGAGCAGCCAGCATCTCTGAATGGAAGAAATTGGGTGACGTTTCGCATAGAGACCCTTCTTTAGATTTCCTCTGGTTTTAGTGTTTTTGGTTTAATTTAAAGATACAGCATGGAAAAAGGCCCTTCGGCCCACTGAGTCCACGCCGATCACCCATACACTAGTTCTATCCCACACATTAGCGATGTAAGTCAAGAGTGTTTTATTCTCTCACGTCCCAGTTAGAACAATGAAATCCTTACTTGCAGCAGCACAACAGAATATGTAAACATAATACTATAAACAATGTTATAAACAAGAAAACTGTATATATATATATATATATATATATATATATATATACAGTTTATATATACAGTCTATATATAGCGCCATATATATATATATAGCCATATATACAGTTATATATATATAGTTATATATATATATTAAAAAAAACATATATATTATCATATATATATATATATATATATATATATATATATATAATTATATATATATAATATATATCCTTGGGATTAATAAAGTTCTATCGTGTTGTATCGTGTGTAGGAAGGAACTGCAGGTGCTGGTTTAAACTGAAGATAGACACAAAAAGCTGGAGTAACTCAACAGGTCAGACAGAATCTCTGGACAAAAGGAAAATATTATGTTTTGGGTTGAGTCTGCAAAAGGTTCCTGCATACCTTTGGAATGTGGAAGGAAACAAGAGCACCCGGAGAAAACCCATGCAATCAAAGGCAAAAGGAGCAAACCATACAGACAGCACCCATATTCAGGATCAATTCCGGGTCTCTGGCAATTTTAGGCAGCAACTTTATGGCCAATGTACTGCCCCATAGTCTTGAACTGAATTAAAACATACAGTAGCTGTGAAGGGGGACATAGCGTCACTTAGAGATTTAAGACTGAAAATGGATAGTTTCTTTATTTTTAGTAACCAAAGTTATCAAAGTATAATTTTTTGTGTGTTGGAAAATAAAATATAGTGGCACAGCTGGTAGACTTGCTGCCTCACGTGTCAGAGATCTGTGTTCGATCCTGTCCTCGGGCACTGTGTTGAATTTGCACATTCTCCCTGCAAGCGTGTGGGTTTCCTCCCACATCCCAAAGACGCATTGGCTTTGTAGGTTAACTTGTCTATGTAAAATTGCCCCTAATGTGTAGGGAGTGGGTGAGGAAAGTGGGGTAACAGAACTTGTGTGAATGGGTAGACAAAAATGCTGGAGAAACTCAGCGGGCGAAGCAGCATCTATGGAGCAAAGGAAATAGGCGACGTTTCAGGTTGAGACCAGAATGATGTGAGGGTGGGGGGGGCGGCGGGAAGAAGAAAGGAAGAGGTGGAGACAGTGGGCTGAGGGGGAGCTGGGAAGGGGAGGAGAAAGCAAGGACTACCTGAAATTGGTGGTCAATGTTCATACCGCTGGGGTGTAAACTGCCCAAGCGAAATATGAGGTGCTGCTCCTCCAATTTACGATGGGCCTCACTCTGGCCATGGAGGAGGCACATGACAGAAAGGTCGAATTTGAAATGGGAGGGGGAATTGAAGTGATGAGCCACCAGGAGATCAGGTTGGTTATTGCGAACCGAGCGGATGTGTTGGGTGAAGCGATTGCTTGGCAATCATAGGGCAGCTGACATCTGGAGCAGCGGATGCAATAGATGAGGTTGCAGGAGATGCAGGTGAACCTCTGCCACACCTGGAAAGACTGCTTGGGTCCTTGAATGGAGTCAAAGGGGGAGGTAAAGCGACAAGTCTAGCTTTTCCTGCAGTTGCAAGTGAAAGTGTCAGGAGAGGGGATGGTTGGGTTGGAAGGGACGAATTGACCAGGGTGTTACGGAGGGAGCAGGTGTCGTGCAAGCCATCTTAAACAGTCATTTGGCAACCTAAAAAGCTGCCGAGGTTGCCTGGGTGGCATCAGAGAAAAATTGAGAGCCCTGATAAATTGTTATAATAATAGTATTAAGATAAATGTAAAACTGTTAAAGCACACTTAACCAGGTCTGATACCCCTGAGCCCCATACTCCCGAGGTCACACGTGGTCCTACCTTCTGGGGCCCATCCTCCCGGGCTCTCACTGCCCCATCCACCCGGGCTTTCACTGCCCCATCCACCCGGGCCCGATCCTCCCTGGGTCACAGAGTCTGATCAGGAGGGCCAGATTGTACCTCAAGACCAGGTTTACTCACCAAACACAAGTGGCTGCCTTATGTCCAACAGTGTAATAGAGACAATATGTATGTAATCTCTATATACCTCAGGGCTGCCAACTCTCACGCATTGAGCATGAGACTCACGCATTTGACGAAATTCTCACGCTCTCACGCTGATGACAGAAGTTCTCACGCTCAAAAAAAATCTAAAAATATATATACATAAATAAATAAAGTCACACTTCTCCACAGAATGAGAATAGTTTTCTGTCGGCGGGTTCAATTGGATTAAGCCCATTGCACACTATTTAAAATTGCAATGTAGACATAAATGCTGGAGAAACTCAGCAGGTGAGGCAGCATCTACGTCTGAGTTTGACCCTTCTTCAAACTCAAGCATTTCTCGAGCATTTTTGTCTACCGCTCTATAGATGCTGCCTCACCCGCATTCACATTTCCGTGCAGATGGTGTGATAGGTGAGGCACGGCGGTGGTCCCAGCACCGACCCCCCCCCCCCCCCCCCCACCTGAGGCACCGCTCACACCTCCGACCCTCACCTCATGCGGCTCTGTGTCTAGTGGCCATTCTGTCCACACCGCATGGAGTTTTAACCCCGGCCAGGAGCGGACCGGGTGAGTGGGGGCGTCGGTGCCACTTACGGAGCTGCAGGGATGAATCTCAGGCTAAGGCTCCACTCTGATGCCTGACCCCCAGGTCACTGTCCATCACCTCCCCCGGACCCCAAGGTCACTGACCCTCACCTTCCCCGGACCCCAGCTGGACACAGAGCACCTGGGCTGGCCCGCATTCCCGTGGAGTGGGGGAGAGAGGGAAATGCTCCCCAGACGTCACTAAGTC
Organism: Okamejei kenojei; assembly: GCA_035221665.1. Lineage (NCBI taxonomy): Eukaryota > Metazoa > Chordata > Chondrichthyes > Rajiformes > Rajidae > Okamejei > Okamejei kenojei. The sequence goes on along the minus strand of CM069140.1, from coordinate 8,783,365 downwards.
TCCGCTCACTCCAGGTGTTGTCGCCGCTTCACTGACACACACACTCACACACAACCTAACACACACTGGCACACACAAGGTCTAACGGGAAATGGGCCAAATGTGGATAAATAGGACTAATTTAGATGGGGCATCTTGATCTGCATGGACAAGTTGGGATCAAGGGCCTGTTTCCATGCTGTAAGACTATGACACACTGTAGAAAGGGCGTGATTGCTCTGGAGAGGATCCAGGGGTGATTTATGAACATATTGGCAGGGCTGGAATTTATTTTTTCACTTTGAAGAAAGATTTGATAACTGGGATTGTATTCTATGCAGCAACGGAGGTGAAGAAAAGACTTAGTTGAAGTGAATAATATTAGAAATATAGAGAGGTAGGCCACAGGAGCCTGTTTACTATCAAACTCAGTAGATCCCCTTATGAATAACTGAGAGAGAGAGACTGCTTTCTCAGGTCTTATGCTGTGACCCCTTGTTGGACTTCCCCAAGGGAACAATGAGAGTAAGATCAAAAATTCCAGCCAAGTCTCCTGTGTAAGAAGGAACATGGTGGTTTAAATGAGATAGACACTAAAGCTGGAATAGCTCAGCAGGACAGGCAGCATCTCTGGAGAGAAAGAATAGGTGATGTTTTGGGTCGAGACCTTCAGACTGAAGAGGTTGAAAACCAGCCAGAAAACACAATGACTGGAGATGTGTGTTATCCAACTAAGGGCAGAAATCAGAATCATGTGTTCATCTTTATTGACGTGACACCATAATAAATATATTACAGAAAAAATAATTTAATGGGGTGGCACGGTGGCGCAGCGGTAGAGTTGCTGCCTTGCAGCACCCACAGACCCAGATTTGATCCTTACTACGGGTGCTGGCTGTACAGTATTTGTACATTCTCCTTGTGACCACATGGTTTTCAAAGGATATTCCGGTTTCTCCCATATCCGAAAGAAGTGCAGGTTTGTAGGTTAATTGGCTTCTGTAAATTGTCCCTGGCATGTAGGATACGACTGGTGTATGGTAGATTGCTGGTCGGTATGGACGGTGGGCCGAAGGGCCTGTTTCCATATATATGTTTTACATATATATCTTAATTTCATTGAACCATATACGGTTGAATTTGTGTCTTGTTTCTATAGTCAAAGTGTAAAGTTGATTGATTTATTTGTGCAGAACAGTGATGGAAGTCTGACTCCTCTTGCCTTGTTTCTATGTTTTTGTTTCTCTATATATATGCATAACTGCATGAAGTATAATCTGATTTCCAAACATAAATATACTAAGGTCATTCATGTGCTACACCTGTTGATGAGAGTCTGGCTATACTGTGGAATGTAATTAGAAATGTAATTTAGCCTAACCTTCTTCATACCTAATTCAATTTGAAACATAAATGCTGCATTCAAGGGGAAGTTAAAAGACTCTCTACAATATTCAGTATCCAGTATTTACTTTAACATACATAAAATAGACCTAAAAATTGAACTAAAAACAGACATTCAGACCGAACAGTGACTTTGCCTTGACTGGTGTCTAGCTGTCAAAGTATGGGTGAGGTTAGATGTGTTGGTGTATGATGTATGGGGAGGGGACACAGTCCGTTAACCAGTCTTATTGCCTGTGGGAAGAAGCTGTGTAGCATCCTGCTGGATCTGCAGCAGATACTCCTGTACCTCTTCCCAGATGGCAGAATGGAGAAGATGTGGTGTGATGGGTGTTAAAGGTCCTTAATAATGGAGATGGCTCTGCAGATGCTGCACTTCTGATAGATCTCCAACAGGAAAGGGAGTGGAGCACCAATGATCCTACTGTATCTTCACTTTCCTGTTGAGTTGTCTTTGTTCATAAGCCTTGCAGCTCCCAAACCAGGAAGTGATGCCGTAGGTCAGTATACTCTCGATGGTGTCCCTGTAGAAGGTTGTTAGGTGAACAGTGGGGAGACCTGCTTTTCTTAGTCTCTGGAGGGGGTGGAGCCGCTGCTGTGCTCTTTTGATGCCTGCTGTGGTGTTGGTCGTTGAGGTCAGGTCGTCCGCCAGGTGAAGTCCCAAGAACGTCACACTGCTGACCCTCTCCACAGCAGCACCATCAATATGCAGCGGTGTGTGATGGTATTTTGCAGCCCTCTAGAAATCGATCACCATCTCCTTTGTCTTTTCCACGTTTAGGCTGAGATTGTGAGATCTGCACCACTCTGTAAGCAGCTCCACCTCCATCCTGTATGCCGACTCATTGCTGTCAGTGATGAGACCCACCACTGTTGTGTCATCAGTGAACTTATTGATATAATTATTGCTGAGTCTGGCAGTACAGTCATGAGTATGCACAAGATTGCACAATTTGAAGCTGAAAAATGCAAAAGCTCCCTATCATATCCCTCCCACACCCTCCCCACCTCGGTCACTATGCTCCCTCGCAATTTCTCACTCTCAACTCTCACCCAATGTTGGCAGCCTTGATATAACTAAAACTCTTCCGTTTGTGTTGACGATGTGCCAACATGTATTTCCTACCTTCTTCCTAACGCTAGGCCACAGCCTTCCCATTTTCACATATTCTACTCAATTTTCTCCGGTCAAAGCGATGAACATCTTCCTGTCGCATTTCCACCTATATTTCCAAAGATATTAATCGTTTAAAGTTTCTAAAACAGCCCAAAAACTCCAGGGGAAGGTACCTGGGGCCAGGGTGGTTTGGGTGGGAAGGAATGAGTTAACCAGGGAGTTGCTGAGGAATGGTCTCCGCGGATGGTGGAAAGGTGTGGAGATGGGAAGATATGGCTAGTGGTGGGATCCCATTGGAGGTTGCGAAAATGTCGGAGGATTATGTGTTGTATGCGATGGCTGATGGGGTGAAGGGTAAGGACTAGAGGAACTCTGTCTCTGACTAGGGCAAGGGGGAGCAAGGGTGGAGCTATCGGGAACCGAGGAGACACGAGTCAGGGCCTCAGGTATGATGGGAGTGGGGAACCACTGTTCCCTAAAGAATGAGGACATCTCATGTCCTGGTGTGGAACAGCTTATCTTGGGTGCAGATGTGGCATAGTCGGAGGAATTGGGATAGAGTCCCGCTGGAGTAACTCAGTGGGTCAGACACATCGTGCTGGAGTAACTCAGTGGGTCAGGCACATCGTGCTGCAGTAACTCAGTGGGTCAGGCACATCGTGCTGGAGTAACTCAGTGGGTCAGACACATCGTGCTGGAGTAACTCAGTGGGTCAGACACATCGTGCTGGAGTAACAGTGGGTCAGGCACATCGTGCTGGAGTAACTCAGTGGGTCAGGCACATCATGCTGGAGTAACTCAGTGGGTCAGACACATCGTGCTGGAGTAACTCAGTGGGTCAGACACATCGTGCTGGAGTAACTCAGTGGGTCAGGCACATTATGCTGGAGTAACTCAGTGGGTCAGACAACACTCAGTGCCTAACCCACTGAGTTACTCTTAACGAATTCCTCAATATCCCGCATCATCCAAGCTTCCGTACATTTGCCTGCCTTGCCCTACACTCTAACAGGGATGTGCATGTCCAGATCCTGACGAACCTTCCTCACTCCCTGCCTTTCTCCTGTCTATTCTGTCCCCTATACATCCTCGCATCACCCTCCATACCAACGTCCAACCTATCAGCTGCCTCTGTCCAGTGGCACCCACCTCACCAGAATTAAAAATAAAAAGCACATTGTGAATGCAGATCAGTTTCTTTGTGATGACTCAATGTACAACTAAGAGGTCAGATAAATAGGTTTTTTCTGGTGAGATAGCAGTATCAGGTTAGGTGGATAGAGTTTAGACAGTGGGGAATATGTGTCCTGTTGGAAAGGTAGGAGAGGTAGCAAAGGCTGAACAGGGGCTATGGCCATCTGTACTTCATGCCAATGGTGTTGATGACAGGGCAGGTTGCATGGACTGAGCAGACAACGCCCGCTGTTTTGTTGGTCTTAACCTCTGGTGGAGCTGAGATGAGCACCAATGTGAGCCTGATCCGGTGATGTGGGTGTGCCAGTGAGTGCCGCATAGTTTGGTATCTTCTCCTGTCATTCCCCGGGACGGTCTGCCCCTTCCTGCACCATCGCGTCTTTACTGGAGCTGAGGGACGCTTTTGGTGGCTGGCTGGCCGAGGTCTCCAATCGGACACGATTTTCAAAGAAACGGCACGGCAATGTGCCAAACAGAAAGTGGAGAATCTGATCCCGGCGGCGGAGCGTCCAGCGTCCGCTGTGAGTCCTAAAAGTTCCGTCATCGCAACGTCCTGCAGCTCCAGCCCCTTCCCCTCTGGTCCTCTTTGCTGCTTCCTGACCCCCGTGATACCCCCTCGCCCCCATGGCTCTTCCCCTGCTTTTCTCCGAGCTCTACGATTTTCGCCACCTTACTCGCCATTCTCCTGTGCTGCAAGTGCAACAAGTTCTGTTCCCATCGGTAGAATATTAAAAAAGTTATTAAGGTTTAAAAATCGTAAAATCCGCGCATGCGTTAATTAGTCTCTTCTTCTGTCAGCAGATTGGTCTTCCTTCCTGTCATTTGCCGGGACGGCAACGGCCCTACCGGCACCCACTGTCAATCACCGGCGGCGAGGAGAATAAAGCTGAAGGAGCTGAGTGAGCAGAGTGTGGAGAGCGAGTGAGGCTGTGTCTGCGGGTGGCTACCACGACAAGCCGCAAGCTGCTGACTGAGGCCGGAGGCCGGGGCCTGTGAATGAAGACGGGGCCGGGAGCCGCTGAGTGAGGCCCGAGTCGGGAGCCGCTGAGTGAGGCCCGAGCCGGGGCCAGGAGTGTGCTGAAGTGTTGTAACTCTGTGTGTAACTCTGCTGCATTGTCTGCCGATGTCAGGCTCCTCTTCCCGAGCCAACAATGGGCCGTTATGGGCTCCATCCTTCCTTGGTCATCTGTTTCTGGCCCTGATTTCTTCTGGGCTTTTTCTACCTCCAGTTCCCTCTCCTCTACTTTCAGTCTGATGAAGGGTCTTGACCCGAAATGTCACCGGTCATTTTTCACCAGAGATTCTGCCTGACCCGCTGCCTGACCCAGCATTTTGTGTCTATATTTGCTGATGGCAAGTGTCAGACTGCTGATTTGCCAAGGCAATAACCAGTATCAGTTCTAGATGAAAATAAGACTATGTGGGGTTGTTGTCTTTGGAGCAGTGGTGGATCTACTTTGAAACTAATGAAGCTTAAGCTTCAGGGCCCCTAATCCCAGAGGGCTAAGCGACTTTAGTCCAGATATTCTTCCAATTTTTTTGTTTTCCTAGAAATTAATCTGATTTTTCACCTCAACTAAACCCCTCGCCTCGACTAAACCATCTCACATTTAAACCTCCTCATTAAACCTCACCTCGACTAAACCTCTCACCTCACATGTAATCCCCGCCCTGACTAACCGCTGCCTCTCTCCTGCTCCCGCGGGTAGGGGCCAAAGATTATAGAGGAGCAAGATGTGCCACTCAGCGAAAAAAGCGTAGTATCACATGTGAGATTGTCGACGCCATTTTACCATTATGCCTCGACGACCCGACCTGTCTTTCTTTAGGTTCCCCAATAAAAAAGAAAGGTGAGAAAATATTATTATTTTCTGTCGATATTATTCTGAACTGAAAATGTTATTTTCTGTTCTCCCATCAACGATCATTGAGAAACTAGGTTTGTCGGTACCAAAGATTATAGAGAAGCTCCTCTATAATCTTTAGTCGGTGCATTAGAAAGTAATAGATCTATTTGTAATAGATCTTTACTTTCCACAATAATAAAGTCAATAATTTTAACACTTCTGAACGTTTTGTTCTTGTAAGGCAGGGTTCTCCAAAATATGGCCCGCGGGACATTAGGCCACCACGAGATTTTTCTAGCTCAGATACGAGTCCGGGAACGCAGCGGCTGTTACCGGTTATGTCCCTCGAATTGTCGAGACATCACAAGCAAAGATCACAAGCCCGCCATGAAGAACTGTGCAATCAAAGATTATAGAACTCTGCTCTATAATCGTCGGGTGCAATGGTGGGGTGGGGGCTGGCGGCGGCGGTCGCAATCAAAGATACTAGAGGAGCTCTGCTCCTTATAACGTGCCATTGTTCCACTCTCCCTCTCCCTCTTCTCTCTTTCCCCTTCTCTCTCTCAATCTCTCCCCCCTTCTCTCGATTTCTCTCGATCTCTCTCTCCCCCTCCCTTCTCTCTCGATCTCTTTCTCCCCTTCTCTCGATCTCTCTCTCTTCCCTCTTTTCTCTCAATCTCTCTGTCCCCCCTCTCTCTCTCCCCTTCCCTCGATCACTCTCTCTCTCCCTTTCCTCGATCTCTCTCTCTTTCTCAGACAGCATCAGGGGCACAGAACAACTGAGTTTCGGGTCGACAAGCCTTCGCCAGAGTAGTGTAGAAAGGAACTGCAGGTGCTGGTCTATAACAAAGATAGATACAAAGTGCAGAGTAACTCAACGGGTCAGGCAGCATCTCTTTAGTCTACCTGAAACATCACCCATCCTTTTATTCTCCAGAGATGCAGCCTGACCCGCTGAGTTACACCAGCACTTTGTGTCTATCTTCATCAGAGTAGTCTGGTTTGGGGATTAGTTTCGTTCCAGAGCTTCTAACTGAAGTCATTGCGATTCTCTTCCTTACTCCAATCAGTCCCAACCCAAAATATCATCTGCCCATTCCCCTCCACAGATTCTCAACTGAGTTCCTCTAACACTTGTTTTCTCAAGACTCCAGCATCTGCAGTTCCTTGTGCCTTCACTACCACTATCGATGGAGTAATTCACATTGGGAATGACGGAGACCAGGGATGGAGGGGGATTGCAGGGGTTGTAAGGAGTGACACAAAATGCTGGAGTAACTCAGCGGAACAGGTAGCATCTCTGGAGAGAAGGAATGGGCGACCTTTGGGGCATTCAGACTCGCGTTTCAGGTAAGGAGTGAGACCGTAGATTAATTTAAAATCAAGGAATGACAAAGTGCTGGAGTAACTCTGCGGGTCACACAGCACATCTGGAGAACATTGATAGGTAACGTTTCAGTTCGGAAATGATTATGGATAATGAATGCAGATACTGCTTTATACAAATAAAAACGCGCAAAACGCCACCTTGAAAGTTATTAATTGATTGTTGTCATATTTAAGCTTTCCGGTTGTAAAAAGCCAATTGTAATGCATGATGGGATTTGGACAACTTCCATCTTGACAAGGGTTTTTTTTAATTTCAGTTGAATAGTTCACAGCTCTCTTACAAGATTTTTAATGTAAGTTGAAAAGTTCGCAGTTTTTTTTACAAATTTTGTTTAGGTAAGTTGAAGAGGTTAATCAGATAAGAAGGGGCACAGAGGATGCCATTGGGGTGTCTGGCTTTTGGCAAAAAGTGAAAAACAACTCATATTTGGAGGTGGATGATGATTTTTGTACATTACGTCATGCAATTGGTTTAATATCTGTACGTATATAAGCTCGTGTATTCTGATATTTCTTTGTGTGTGCTGCTGGAGATTCAGACGTGAACTGTTGCCTCTGGGTCTCTAGGTCCACACCCGTCGGACGTTAAATTACCACGGTCAAACCACCAACACTAAATTACATTTTAAACCGTTTTTTTTAATGTGCAAATTATTTAAAAATAACTGGAGGCGTTACTACATTGGTACAGAGATGGAACAAGGGATTAACCCTGACCATTAACATGCATATAAATTTTATATTAATTGAAAGATACACCGTCCACATCACCCATCGATCACACTAGTTCTCGGTTATCGACTTCCGCATCCACGTCCTAAACATTGTGGGCAATTTACAGCGGACAATTAATCTACAAACCCACACTTCTTGTGGGACATGTGAGGAAACCGGAGCACCCGGAGAAAACCCAGGCGATCACAGAGAGAACGTGCAAACTCCACACCAACAGCATCCGAGATCATGATCGATCCCGGGTCTCTGACGTTGGGCAGATCATGCTCCTTTTTTTAAATAAATACTGAAAAGAGACAAAGTTAATGTCACATTGCTAGTTAATAACCTTTGGGGCTATTATAAAGATACATTATCAATTGTAAAAACAGCAAAACGCTTAACAGACATATTTTCTGTTTGGGAACCATGGAATTTAGGAAGATAATTGTCTGTATCAAACATCTTAATCACTCACAGCGTGGCCAGTATCAACTCTTACTGGCCGTCCCCATCGCTCTTTGATTTAATATTACGTGAATGTTGCATTTGTATTTCCTGCAAATCAGAGTCGTACAGCACGGAAACAGGCCCTTCGGCTCAATTCGTCCATTCATCGACCAAGATGCCCATCTAAGCCCGCGTTTGGTCCAAAATCCCTCTAAACCTTTCCTACCAATGTGCCGCCTTAGTGTCTTTTACGTGTACGCCCGTCCCACGCTCAGTACCTGCCTCACACAGTTTGTTCAACCACACCACTAACAACTAAAAGATTGTGCTCCCCACAAGCCTGCCCACACATACCTGTTCGGACAATCAGACCATCTTTACTGTGCCCCTTCAAGCCCTCTGAGATGAGGACGCACACTGAACTGTTTTGAGGAACACATATGGGAACTGTGCAGTTGAGGTCCACACCTCCTCTGTACTGTCATCCTTCTGCCATGTAACAATAAGGTCCCTGTTCCTAAGGGGACTATACAGGAGCCAGGGGAGCCTACAGAAAAGAGAGTGGACCTGAAACAGAGCATCAGGGCTGCTCAAAGAATATACAGAGGAGATAGAGGCCAACTTCAGGCGAAAAACAACCCCCGGCTACATGAGGAAAGGACATCCAGAACATCACAGACAAAACGATACCATAACCACCCCCTCCCCCTCCGACACCTCTCTCCCAGATCAATCTTAACACTTTTTCGGCCCGCTTTGAAGAGGACAGCAGACAGGCAGAGGACACACCAGCTGACACCATAGCCATGACCAGCCCCCCCACCATCCTACAACGCCAGGTACTGCGAGTCTGCAAGGCATTCAAACCAGCAATAGCACCAGGATCGTCGGGACGGAGTACCAGGGAAGGTGCTGAAATAGTGCACTGCTGCATGTATTTCACTAACATCTTTAACCGTTCGCTGCAGCAAAGCCACAGTCCCACCTGCCTGGAAAACTGCCACATTAATCCCTTGTGCCATTAGCTGCCATCATGGGGAGCTGAATGGATTACGGCCTGTTGGCCCTGACAACCGTGTGATTCATGAAAAAAAATGCTGGAGAGGCTGTGTTACCTGCATGCAGGACCAACCCACCTGGGCTTTGACAACATCAGTGACGGTGTGTACAAGGAAAAGATCCACAGACGACGCCATCACATGCCATCCACCGACCATATTGAAAGTCCCAACACATACATTCAGGATGCTATTTGTTGACTTTAGTTCGCTTCAACTCCCATCAGCCCCAGTACGGCTGATCTCCAACTACAGACTGCAACTTGGACCTCCCTCTGTTCTGTGGGAAAAAGACTTCCTGACTACAGACCCATTGTCAGTATGGGCACACCACGTCCTCCCCCATTGTCCTCAACACCAGTGTTCCCAGGGTTGTGTTCTGAGTCCTGTCTTGACACATGGTACACCCACGACTGCGTTTTGCCACCCATGCCCAACAACCTCATCAAATTTGATTGATACAACCATTGTGGATGATTAACAAAGGGATGAGGGGGCCACCATACAGGAGGAGGTCCGACATGACGGTCCTAGCGACAACCACCTCAACCTTAACACCAAGAAGACAAAGAAAGTCATCATTGACTTCCTGGAGGCAAGGACTACACTACATTAGGCTGTAACATCACCGGGGAAGAGGTGGAGCGGGTCAAAAACTTCAAATTTCTCGACTGCACAATCTCAGAGGACCTGGGTGGGACAGTGAACACCACCACATTATTAAAAAAAAGGCGCCCAACAGCGTCTGTTCTTCCTAGGTAGAACGCTGAAGGAGAAAACAGACTCCTCACCACTGTCTGGAAAACTTTTACCATTGGTCACAATAGAGAGTGTGCCCTACGGATGCAGGTGTTGGTTATGCAGCTGCACAGCTTGAGAAGAAACAACTGCAGGCGGTCTATTCAAGACTGACTCAGTGGATCCATCGGACTCCCCTACTTCCAGTTGGAGGAGATCACTCAGCAGTCTCTCCATAGGGCCAAAAAAGATCAGGATGACCCCACCTCACCCAGGGCACTCTCTTTCTCCATCCCTCCCCTCTGGCGACTCAGAGTCATGAGAGCACTGCCAACAGATCTGAAGAACAGTTCGTCCCCTAGCTTTGTGTCGTCTGTACAGTAAACTATGCACCCCCCCCCCCACACACACACACCAACACACACATACAACATACATCACACACACACAATACACCTTTTCAGCCAAGGACAATAACTTCATGCACTTAAAAACACAATCTTTTTCATTCATTGCCTGTCTGTACTTCACTTTACTGTTTTTATTTTGTACTTTTTATTTATTTTATTTATTTCTATCTCTTTTTACGATTTATGCTTGGTGCTTGCTAACTAGAAGGAGATCTGCCAAAACGAAATTTCGTTGTATATTGTTACAATACAATATAGGATTCTAATTGGTTCCATATAACACCGCCTAAGAGTGAAAAGTGCCTCGGTTCCTATTAGATATGAAGTAGGGTCCTGATTCCTACACGACCTTTCATGTTCTCTGAGAGGATCGGAGATGCTGAAATCCTTTTTGTTATGAAGGCTACTTCCATTAGCTTTCTTTACTGCCGCTGTACTGCCTGCCATTCTGAGGAACCGGGGTACAAGGACAACCAGGTCTCGCTGTTTGCTCTCCCTTTCCTAACCTTAACCCCATTGGAGATAATGATCTGCTCCCTTGTTTTTGCCGCTAAAGTGGATAACTCACCATTTTATATATGTTATCTGCATCTACCACGGTATCTGCCCGCTCACCAACCTGTCCAGGGTCACCCTGCAGCTTCCTAACTTCCTCTTCGCGGTTCCACACTGCACCCAGCTTTATGGTTCCGTAAAATTGCTAGTGTTGCTCCTATTCCCTCTTCAAATCATTAATATATTGTTAACAGTGTGTGGCCCAACACAAGCCTTGCGGCCTCTACCCCCTGCCTGCCATATGAAAAGGACCCCGTTCCATCTTACTCTTTGCTTCGGTCTGCCAACCAATTTCTATCCATGCAATCCTACCCCCAATACCATGTGCTCTATTGGACCATTCCTGCCATCAAGACCATCAAGAAAAACAATGCCAGTGATCGGCATCTGGCATCCCATTGATGGTTGAGGAAAGTTAAGAAAAACTTTATTACTTCTGTGTCATTGTTGAAAATGGTTATTGAGCCTGTTCAAACGTTGTTACTCAATGCAGTTCCTCATGGCATCTTGTAAAAATCTTCTCCTCAAGAGCATTTCTTTCTCCTCTCTGTTATTTAATGCAGAATAAAGAACATATTATGCATTATATTTTCTGTAATTTCAGGGTAGTTGACAGATCAACTCACGAACTGAGGAGTATTTGTTCAATAATGCCGTTTCTTATGTACATTGTGTGAAATTGTGTTTGTTAAATGCCAAAACAATGCAAATGGCGGATTAATTATTATTGTATTACGTTGGACGTTTTTGCTCTATGTAAGAAGAAGGTGGGGCTTATTATTGTGTTAAAATTACGTGAATTGTACATCACTTTCACTGGTCAGCTGATATTCTGAAACACCGCAACCCTGTATATCTTGCGCACAGAATAATGTGAATTATGTATATCTTACATTCATGTCAGAATAAAGAGTTTAACCATGTTAATAGATCTCTATTATGATTTATTTAAAATTGAGTGGGTTGGTGCAATATCGGTTCCAGCCGTCAGTGACTGCAATGGCCAGCCCACCAGCCGTCAGTGACTGGAACTGCAACCACGAGCCGTGAGTAAGTGAACTGCCAGCCCACCAGCCGTAAGTGACTGAACTGCCAGCCCAATAATCCATTCTGTCCACCCTCTCCCACAGAGTCTGTCACCTGTTTTGGGCAGAATATCTGGCAGTTTCTCAGCTGCCAGCCTGCCAGGTCTGAGTGGCTGTACTGCCAGGCCTCAGTGACTGAGTTGCCTGGCCTCAGTGACTGAGCTGCCAGCCCTAGAATCAATTCGAACCACAATGTGCATACTATCCCTCTGGAAACCAGTCCCTTCGGCACACAAGTCAACACCCATACTAGCGCAACAGAAAGCCCCCCCCCCTCAATATTGGAATATGTGGAGAGAGGGAATATTGCATTGGGTGACCCCCCTCCTGTGTGATTCTGGGACCCAGTCCACTTAGTCTAGTTTATGTATATTGTTGGAAATGTTGTCCTTTGTTTGAAATATGTTGAATTCGACATCACTTTTAATTGATTATGATATGCAATAGACAGCAACCCTGTATATTTCGCGCACAAAATGATGTAAATAAAAAGTGTTTTCCTTGTTTATGAAGTTGGGTGGTTGGTGCAAAATACTGCTGACCCAAAAATGGGTCGTTATGAGACATTCACATTTTTAAAATCCATGTCTCTAAAAAAAGCAAGAAGGTACACACGTTATTTGACCAACATCGGCTGAATTTAAATATATAGGTATGTATGCACTAGTTTTGCTCCTAATTACCTCCTCAAAATCATTAATATATTATAAACAGTTTCGGCCCCTTGTGGCAAAGAATTCCAGAAGGTTAGTCAAACATGACTTTCCTTTCATAAATCCATGCTGACTTGGACTAATCCTTTTACTGCTATCCAAATGCCCCATTATTACATCTTTAATAATTGACTCCAGCATCTTTCCCACCACCGAAGCCAGGCTAACTGGTCTGTAATTCCGTTTTCTCTCTCGCTCCTTTCTTGAAAAGTGGGATAACATTAGCTATCCTCCAATCCACAGGAACTGATCCTAAATCTATTGAACATTGGAAAAGTTTAATGTATAATATAATATAACACACACACGTATAATATGTCAAGTCTACGTATGTTTGCCATGTATGTATATGCATATGTATATGTATATATATATATATATGCATATGTGTATATGCATATGCATGTATAAATGTTAGTATGCATATATGGTTTATGTAATTCATCATATATATATAAATATATATAATTTTTATATATATATATATATATATAAATTTTTTTATATATACATATATATAAGCAATATATATATATATATATATATATATATGATAGTTGTCTACTATGTATGCCTATGTATGTATATGCATATGTATATATATATGCATATGCATGTATATGTATGTATGCATATATGGTTTATGTACATCATCTGATAAATAAGATAGAGAGTAATAGTGATGCTTTAAATCAAAGTTGCTTCTGATCCATGAGAAGGAAATTTATTTATCTCTCAAGGGCCCGTCCCACCATATATTTATATGAATGTGTGTTTGTGTGTGCCTGTAATTTTGTGCAGTGTGTGTTAAAGCAATACAAGGGAAGCTGCACAATACAATGCAAGGGAATCTACGCAAAGGTGGGGGCTGGGGAGGAAAGATGGGAGGGAAATGGGGGAACAGGGGGAAAACATTACAATTAAATTAACTAAAATATGTGAGGTGATAGATGCACTATATCAAATATTGTTCCGTACAACACTGATTACACCAAGGATGATAGAGTGGATCAACGGATCTTTGGAGCTACTATTTTACGTAAACGTGTATGAATCAGTAAATATTTATTGACACTAACCCAACGGCAATTTACATGGCCTGCTATAGACAAACGCATGCAACAAAAGTCCACATCAAAATATAATTTATTCAAAAAACAATGAAACATTCCTGTTTACAGGCATCTCACTTGCAACTGCTCTGTAGCTTTGGAGCGGATTACACAGCGGGAGGCACACTGGTAAAATGGCGGCCGTGACGTTCCATTACGTACTACACATCAGTCCATTGAATTTCGGAGGAGTGGCCTATCTTGCTCCTCTATAATCTTTGGTTCCGCTCACGTGAGGCGCCGCCAATGACCGGGGGGGGCTATAAATAGCAGGAGCAGGAGGGAGACGGCCATTAGTCGAGGTGCGGATTAGATGTGAGGTGGAGTTTAGCCGTTAGATGGGAGGTTTAGTTAAATTGAGGTGGGGGTTAAGGTGCAAAGTGAGGTGTGAAGTTTAGTGATATACAGTTTAGTCGAGGCAAGGTCTAGGTGTGAAGAGAAGTTTGGTAGTGAGTTGTCGTCGAGGCGAGGTGTTTAGTGAGGCGAGGGGTTTAGTCGAGGTGTAGGTGAGGGGAAGTGAGCATAGGTGAGAAGAGGAGCAGTGGGTGTCTGAGCTCAGGAAGGGAGTCCGAGGTGCTGCTGAAGGAGACAAGACCACTGCCTTCTGTGGCAGAGAATGCCACAAATTCACAACTCTGGATGAAAAAGTTTTTTCTCATCTCAGTGCTAGACAAAGAGACATTTCAGGTAACATTTTTTGTAAAGATTTGTTTGGCTGTATGAGGTCATTTATTGAAACATGTAAGATCATTAAAGGTTTGGACACGCTAGAGGCAGGAAACATGTTTCCAATGCTGGGACAGTCCAGAACCAGGTGCCACAGTTTAAGAATAAGGGGTAGGCTATTGAGAACCAAGATGAGGAAATACCTTTTCACACAGAGAGTTGCGAATCTGTGAAATTCTCCGCTGCAGAAGGTAGTGGAGGCCAATTCTCTGGAGGCTTTCAAGAGAGAGACATATAGAGCTCTTCAAGATAGCAGAGTCAAATGATATGGGGGAAAAGGCAGGAATGGGGTACTGATTGTGGATGCTCAGCCATGATCACAGTGAATGGCGGTGCTGGCTCAGAGAGCCAAATGGCCTACTCCTGCACCTATTGTCTATTACTATTTCATGAAATATATATTTTGGGGGTTATTTTACTGCTTATGTGTTAGTCAAATTTTAAGCTTCTGTTACGTAAACTACCAGCAGAAAGCTTGAGAATCACTTTCAATTTATTGAATTGGCCTAGCCAGCCTCCTGGACCCCCGGCCAATACTTTCTACTTTTTTTCTGAAGGTGAATATCATGCTAAGTCCACATTGCTTAAAACATTTGCGTCCACTGTATGAGAAGGGTTTAAGAAAAAAGTCATATTAATAATAATAATGTAATTCAATCAAAAATAATAGTTAAAATAAAAATTAATACTATCATGTAGTCTAGCCGTAAATGAAAAAAACGTTCAAATTAAGAATGTTTCATTCTAAATATTTAATATAAAATAATTATAAATAATTTAAAACACTATTAACATTTATGACAGAAATTAAAATGTGTGGTGATCTGTCGTGGAACAACCCCATTGAAGAAGATAACGGTGATTACCCAGACCTCATTGCTGGTTGCGATGGGGCCCCAATAACAGTGCAAGCTTCAGGGCCCCAAAAATGTAGGTCCGCCACTGCTTTGGAGTAGAAAACTGGAGTTATTTGGTATATATGTGGGATTCATGAGGCCTGAGCTAGACCTCTCTCAAAGCCCCTCTATCTGGACACCTCCATTAAGTTCATGTTATAGGAGCAGAATTAGGCCATTTGGCCCAACTGCATTGACTGAATTAGCAGATGAGAATATTAATTGATTGAAAGATAAAGCGTGGAAACAGTCCCTTCAGCCCAACGAGTGCACGCTGACCAACGTTCACTCATGCACACAGGTTCTATGTTTCCCCACTTTCTCATCCACTCCCTGCACACTAGGGGCAATTTATAGAGGCCAATAAACCTACAAACCTGTACGTCTTTGGTCAGGGGTTATGGGGAGAAGGCAGGAGAATGGGGTTATGAGGAAGAGATAGATCAGCCATCATTGAATGGCGGAGTAGACTTGATGGGCCAAATGGCCTAATTCTGCTACTATCACTTATGACCTAATGACCTTTGGGATGTGGGAGGAAACCTGGGCACCTGGAGGGAACCCAAGAGGTCACAGGGAGATCGTACAAATTCCCCACAGACAGCTCTTGAGGTCAGGATCAAAGTCTGAAGAAGATGTGAAGAAGGGTTTCGGCCCGAAACTTTGCCTATTTCCTTCGCTCCATAGATGCTGCTGCATCCGCTGAGTTTCTCCAGCACTTTTGTCTACTGTCAGGATCAAACTCGGGTCTCCGGCATTGTGAGGCAGCAGCTACACATGTTAAAAACTTTACCAACACATGTTAAAAATTAAACACAGACCTGTCAATCTGTTGGTTCCACCCTAATCACGGCGGTAACACAATACACAGCTCTACTTCGGCGAGCTGCGTTAAAAGATTCCCCCATATACCATTATTCTGAATTAGTGACAGGATAATAGATGGTGCAGAAATAGACTCTGTGACCACTTTAGCATCGATTCATGAGCTGCCCTCTCTGCCTCCAATTTATTTTTGCTCAATTTTGGATACAAATTGCAAGCACAGGAAATGGCAATGTCTCATCAAGTCATCAGCCAAATGTTTAAATTAAAAAAACAAGGAGGCAGGGAAACCAAGATGGGCAGCACTTCCATCAGGTGGCGCCATCGTAGTGGCAGCCTCGCCAGCAGCTGTTAGTCCTTTCACCCTTTTTGTTATTTTTAGTATGTCAAAAAGTATGTTCTAAAGGTTTCCTAGACTTTTTTATGTTGGGGGTGCGGGGGGGGGGGGGGGGGGGGGAGGGGGAAGAAGGGAAACCGTTTCCCAGTCACTTACCTGGACGGAGATGCATCTTTTCTCTGTGTCGCTTCTTCGTGTCCCCCTCGCGGACTAACAACGGGTTGGTGCGGCCTTTCCTGCGGAGGCGGGCCAGAGCTTCAGCAGCGGCACAGCAGTGAATTACCATCATGGAGAGGGCGATGCCTTGCCGGGGCTCGCCTGTGTTGGGGCTGTGGAGTGTTGGGCCTGCTGACTTTAACACCACGGAGCTGTGGTTTGCAGAGCTTCTAGCCGCGGGTGCGACGCTGACTTTAACATTGTGGAGTCCTGGGATCCTTTGCCGCGGGTTGCCAGTGTTTGAACTCCGCCCAGCTCGGCTGTGGACTCGGAAGCCATGGTCTCCGGTGGGAAGCGGCCGATTCTGAATCTCCAAGCCACGAGTGTGTTCCGATCTGTTCCGACGTCGGTGTTCCGATCTGTTCCGACTCCCAGCGTGAGGGCCTGAACATCGGGCCGTCCATAGTGGCGACTGCGGAGGTTTCAAAGGAACCGAACCACGGGTGAACAAAGAGGAAGATGACTGAACTTTATTACCTTCCCTCACAGTGGAAAACGTTGATTCTGCTGTGGGGGATGTTCATGTTAAATTATATCGTGTTTTGTGTTCTTTTTATTCGTATGGCTGTATGGTAACTCAAATCTCACTGTACCAATTGGTGCATGTGACTCTAAATGTAACTTGAACTATAAAACGACAGTTTAGGGTGGCAAGGTTGCGAAATGGTAGAGTTGCCGCCTCTCAGTGTCAGAGACCCGGTTTCGATCATGACCAAGGGTGCTGTCTGTATGGAGTTTGTACGTACTCCCTGTGACCGTGTAAGTTTTCTCAGGGTGCTCCTAATTCCTCCCACACCTGAGGTTAACTTGTAGGTTAATTGGCTTTGGTAAAAAAATTATAAATTGACCCTGGTGTGCAGGATAATGCTAGTGTATGAAGTGATCGCTTGTCGGTGCAGACTCGGTGGGACAAAGGGTCTGTTTCCTCGCTGTAACACTAAAATAAAAGTAAAAGAAGAACCTGCTGTAATTAGCACTGACTTCATATTATAAACCCAGAGTGGTACAGAAGTCAAGAGATTTTAAATGTCGTATGTACTGACAACAGAACAATTATATTCTTAGGAAAGACACAAAGTGCCAGAGTAACTCAATGGGTGAAGCAGTATCTCTGGAGAACATGGATAGGTGACTTTTTGGGTCAGGATCCTTTTTTAGACTGATGGACCCTTCTTCAAATTAGATTCTTACTTGAAGCAGCTTAACTGGCCTGTATACACAATGCACTTAGATAATGTATAGACAATAGGTGCAGGAGTAGGTCATTCGGTCCTTTGAGCCAGCATCACAATTCACTGTGATCATAGCTGATCATCCCCCAATCAGTACCCCTTTCCTGCCTTTTCCCCATATTCACCGACTCCTCTATCTTTAAGAGATCTATCTAAACTCTCTCTTGAAAGCATCCAGAGAATTGGTCAACACCGCCTTCTGAGGCAGTGAATTCCACAGATTCACAACCCTCTGCGTGAAAATGTTTTTCCTCATCCCCGTTCTAAATCGCTTACCCCTTATTCTTAAACTGTGGCCCCTGGCTCTGGACTCTCCGAACATCGGGAACATGTTTCCTGCCTCTAGTGTGTCCAAGCCCTTAATAATCTTATATGTTTCAATAAAATCCTGTCTCATCCTTCTATATTCTAGAGTATACAAGCCCAGCTGCTCAATTCTATCAACATATGACAGTCCCGCCATCCCAGGAATTAACTTCATGAACCTATGCTGCACTCCCTCAATAGCAAGAATGGCCTTCCTCAAATTTGGAGACCAAAACTGCACACAATACACCTGGTGTGGTCTCACTAGTGTCCTGTACAACTGCAGAAGGACCTCTTTGCTCCAATACTCAATGCCTCTTGTTATAAACGCCAACATGCCATTAGCTTTCTTCACTGCCTTCTCTACCTGCATGCTTACTTTCATTGACTGATGAACAAGGACCCCCAGATATCGTTGTACTTCCCCTTTTCCCAACGTGACACCATTCAGATAATAATCTGCCTTCCTGTTCTTGCGACCAAAGTGGATAACCTCATATTTATCCACATTGAACTGCATCTGCCATGCATCTGTGGTCCCAGCACCAAGCATTGTGATACTCCATTAGTCATTCTGAAAGGGACATGTTAATCCCTACACTTTATTACCTGTCTGCCAACTAATTTTCTATTCAGGGTACACAAAAGGCTGGAGAAACTCAGCGGGTGCAGCAGCATCTAAGGAGCGAAGGAGATAGGCGACGTTTCGGGTCGAGACCCTTCTTCAGACTGGTCAGGGATCAGGGAAACGAGAGATATAGATGGTGATGTGGAGAGATAAAGAACAATGAATGAAAGATATGCAAAAACGTATCGATGATAAAGGGAACAAGCCATTGTAAGCTGTTTGTGGTGTGAAAATGAGAAGCTAGTGCGACTAGGGTGGGGGAGAGAGAGAGAGAGGGAATGCCAGGGCCCGAGGGCTGAGGGAGAGGTGGGAAGGGGAGGAGACAGCAAGGGTTAACAGAATTGAGAAAATTCAATGTTCAAGCCCAAAGGATGCAGACTCCCCAAGCGGAATATGAGGTGCTGTTCCTCCAACTTGCGGTGTTGCTCACTCTGGCCGTGGAGAGGCCCAGGACCGAGAGGTCAGATACAGAATGGGAGGGGGAGTTGAAGTGCTGAGCCACCAGGAGGTCGGGTTGTTTATTGCGGACCGAGCGGAGGTGTTCGGCGAAACGATCGCCAAGCCTCCGCTTGGTCTCACCGATATAGATCATCTGGCATCTGGAGCAGCGGATGCAGTAGATGAGGTTGGAGGAGGTGCAGGTGAACCTCTGTCGGACCTGGAAGGACTGCTTGGGTCCCTGAAAGGAGTGAAGGGGGGAGGTGAAGGGACAAGTGTTGCATTTCTTGCGGTTGCAAGGGAAAGTGCCCGGGGAAGGGGTAGAGCGGGAGGGAAGGGAAGAATTGACAAGGGAGTTGCGAAGGGAGCAGTCTTTGCGGAAGGCAGACAGGGGGGGAAGATGGGAAGATGTGGCGGGTGGAGGGGTCACGTTGGAGGTGGCGAAAACTGGCGGAGGACTATGTGTTGTATGTGCCGGCTGGTGGGGTGAAAGGTGAGGACCAGGGGGACTCTGCCCTGTTTGCGAGTGGGGGAATGGGGAGAGAGGGCAGTGTTGCGGGGCATGGAGGAGACCCTGGTGCGAGCCTCATCAATAGTGGGGGAGGGGAATCCCCGTTCTCTGAAGAATGAGGCCATTTGTGATGACCTGGTGTGGAACACCTCATCCTGGGAGCAGATGCGGCGTAGACGGAGGAATTGGAATAGGAGATGGAGTCCTTACAGGAAGCAGGGTGGGATGAAGAGTAGTCCAGGTAGTTGTGGGAGTCAGTTGGTTTGTAGTGGATGTCGGTCAGGAGTGTATCACCTGCAATAGAGATGGTGAGGTCAAGGAATGGTAGGGAAATGTCGGAAATAGTCCAAGTGTATTTGAGTGCCTGATGGAAGTTGGTGGTGAAATGGATGAAGTCAGTCAGTTGTGTGTGGGTGCAGGAGGCGACACCAAAGCAGTCGTCGATGTAATGGAGGTAGAGGTTGGGGATGGGGCCCTGGTACGCCGAGAACAAGGATTGATCTCAAATCAAGAAGAATTTTCTATTCACGTCAGTACCCTACCCCCAATACCATGTGCTCTAATTTTGCCCACTAATCTCCTTAACAAATCTCTCTCTCTCTCTCTCCCTCTCGTGAGCAGAGGTCCGGAATGGGCAGAGTGCAGGCTGCGTCTGCGGCGACCACAGTCCCCCACACCCCCCCACCACCATTCCCCGCTTCCCCGTACCCAACACTACTCCTCCACCACACACCTCCCCTCCCCCACACGCACACACCATCCCCCACTCCACCACCAGCCACTGACAGGCCCAGCCTGAAGCCGTCCCCTTCTCTGCTACAGAACGCTGCCACCATTACGTTGGGGGAAAGGTGAGTGGTGGAATATTGCATTGGGGAATGGGTTGCATTGGGGGATCAGGCCTCCCGTGTGACTGGGACCCAATGGCTCCCACTTAGTCCAGTGCTTTCTGAAAGTCCAGGTACCCCATTACATCCACTGGCTCTCCCTTGTCCATTTTCATAGTTACATCCTCAAAAAATTCCAGAAGATTAGTCAGGCATGATTTCCCCTTCATAAACCCACGCTGACTCGGACCGATCCTGTTACTGCTATTCAAATTTCATCTTTTATAATTGACTCCAGCATCTTCCCTACCACCGATGTCAAGCTAACTAGTCTATAATTCCCTGTTTTACTTCGGAGTCACGTGAGTGACTACGTGAAGAACCCCGCCTGGCGCTGGAACGGCATTACGTCGACGCTGACGGCAGAAGCAGGAAGCTGCAGAGCGCAGCTCCTCGCAGCGGTCGGAACGGACCCGCAGGTAAGTGTAGGGAAAGTGGGGACGTTCTAAAAAAGACGTTATGCTGGTAAAACCAGCAGAATAGTGAAAGTAAAAGTAAAAATCAGAGTCACGCTGGCGTACTGATTTAGCCAGATAAATGGAAAAGAAAATGGAGAAATCGCAAAGGAATTTTTTTTTTTTTTTATTTATTTAGTTATTTTTTTATTTATTTATTATAGAAACAAAATAACAACCAGTTACATTATATTTCAGTAGTAAAAATACATAGTCCTAATAACTGATTCATACTAATAATATTATTTATACTGTATTATCCTTAGTTATAGATTTCAGAGTTATGTATTTTATATAATTAAAGATACTTAATACTACTAATACATTCACAATATTAGCATTATACTCGTACTATTAGTAATTATCATTTTATTTCTAATTTTATTAAGTATTTCAAGACCAAATTTTATGATATTATTGATACAAAAAGTTAGTTAGTAAATCTTATATAATTCTTATTATTTCTTCCTAATGTTAACAATATTTATTTTATCGCTTTAAATTTAAAATTATTTGTTACCATTAAAAGCATATAATTTTATATAATTAAAATATAAAAATATAGGAAATGCTAATAATACTAACAATGTTCTTATAAATCTAATGATATTTATATTCATTTCTAATATTAAGCTAGTGTGTTTCTATATTATTTTTTTGATTTTTTATTTAGATATAGAAAATAGAGAAATTAGGAAATAGAATAAAGAATAAGAAGAGGTTTGATGGAGAATATAATATTTCGTCAATAATCCGTCCTTATTGATATATTCATGATTTATTATACGTATCTCTTCATCCACTCAAATGTCCAGGCCTCAGTCAGGTTCCCGCGCCGAACATTACGACCTCCCTATGCAAAGATATTTAATATATGGAGGACCAAATACATCTGAAGAGATCTAACCTATCCATTAAGGACAAGCCTCAATCTCTCCAAATGAAGTGTCTCCGACATTTCTATATTCCACATTTTTGATTGTTGGGGAATGCAGGGCCTTTCCAAAATTTTAATATTAATTTTTTTCCCAATTATTAAACCATAATCAATAAAAGTTCTTTGATTCGTTGTTATTAATTGGTCAGTTTCAATTATTCCAAGTATAATCAGCTTTGGGTCGGGATTATATTTATATTAATAACAGTCGAGATTATTTTAAATATTTCCTTCCAGTATTCTACAATTTTTATGCAGTTTGTGAATGAATGTTTCAAATTTGCTTCTGAATTTGACATTTGTCACATATTGGAGATATTTTTGGAAAAAATATTATGTAATTTAGATTTTAGAGTAATGTAATCTATGTAATATTTTAAACTGTATAAGAGAATGTTTAGCGTTTAAATGAACATTAATTGTATATGTTGTAAACTTTCATCCCATATTTCATGGTCTTATTATTTGGCCTAATTCCTTTTCCCAAGATTCTCTGTATATTTCTGTTGATGGAGTATCGTTTTCCAGTAAAATATTATATATATATGATATCATTTTTTCCATATTTGGATGTTTATTCAAACATTCATCTAAAATTTCTATTTTTCTATTTCTAAATTCATATATATTTACAGAGGCATAGTTTCTAATTTGTAAATATCTGAAAATATTCTTTATTATGTAGGGGGGGGGGCCCTATACATTTGTTGCAACTCTTGAAATGAAAGAAAAGTATTTTCCTTATAAAGATCACCCATCTTAGAAATTCCTTTATTTTTCCATTGTAAAAAAGCCTTATCAAAATCGAAGGTTTAAACATAAAATTATTAAACAATCTTAAGATTTTTGGTATAGATTTTAGTTTTAATGCTTTCTTTTATTTGTTTCCATATGCGGATTCATTTTCTATTATCGGATTTTCACTATAAAACTTTCTTAGCTACATTAATATTAGGCAAATATTATAGAGCTAATTTCTAATGGAGAACAATCTTCTTCCTTATACTTAACCAATTTGGTTTATTATCTATTTCTCCTAACCAAAAATAAATTCATGTTTTTAATATTACTGCCAGTAATAAAACATCAAGTTTGGTAACGCTTAATCCTCCATTTATTTTAGACTTACATAATGTTTTTCTATTTATTCTATGAATCTTATAATCCCAAATAAAATTCGTAATTATAAGAATCTACTCTTTTTTTAAAAAAATTTTTGGAAGATATATCGGGATTATTGAAATAAATATAATAATTGTGGAAGAAAAAATCATTTTTATTGCATTAATTTTCCCCTATCAGCGAAATAGGTAAACTTTTCCAGTAAGAAATTTCTTATTTAATTTATCTAGTAATGGGGGAAAATTAGATTTAAATAGAGGAATTAAAATCTTTTTTGTAACAAAAATCCCAAGAATATTTATATTTTCATTTGTTATCTTAAAAGGAAATTGTTGTAATATATGTAATTATTGCATGTTATTTAGGCATAAGTTCACTTTTATTCCATTAATACTGTATCTGAAAGTGATCCGAATTCCGTTATTAGTTTTAACAAATTTCGAATATTATTTCTGGTTGAGTGATATTAAAGTAATACATCATCTGCATATAAGGAAATTTTATTCTTAGTATTTGCGGTATCATATCCATATATTTGCCGGGTGTAGTCTTACCCTGCTGAGCAAGTGGTGTTCTATTGCTAATGCAAACAATAAAGGTGATAAAGGGCAACCTTGCCTACAACCTCGTGATAAATTAAATTTAATTGATAACATTCGATTTGTTGTTATTCTAGCTATTGGATTTGCATATAATAATTTAATCCAAGTAATAAACTCCTCTCCTAATTTAAAAGCTTCCATCACCGAAAATAAAATAGGGATAATAGGGCCAATTCCACTGGTCAAAAGCCTTTTCTGCATCAAGCGAATAACTACTAAATCTTTTTTATCACTTCTTTTCGAATTATATAATATTAAACAATCGTCTTAGATTATATGAAGAAATATCGTTTTGGGATAAATCCAGTTTGATCCGGATGTATTAATTCATCAAACAATTGAACTCAATCTTTTTGCTAATATTGTTGTTAATATCTTTTGATCTGTATTTAATAGAGCTATTGCTCTATATGATCCTGGTTCGTCTAAGTCTTTATTTATTTTAGGTATGAGTGTTATAATCGATTCGTTCAATGTATCTGGAAGCTTTGTTCTGTATATATCTGTTCATATAGTGATTTTAAATATGGAACTATATATTCATGAAATGTTTTATAAAAATTCCGAACCTATACCATCAGGTCCTGGTGTTTTTACCGTTTTTTTAATGATCTAATAGATTCTTTAATTTCATTTATTGAAATATCAGCATTTAATAATTTTTCTATTTTGTAAATCAGTCCTTTCAAGTTACATTTTTTTATAAATGCATCTATTTCTATTTTACTTACTGTTGTTTTAGCAGTGTATAAATTTTTATTAATATTGCATAAATCTTTCATTAATATCTTTAGGTTGTATTAATTAAATTCACCATTTTGTGATTTAATCCTATGTATTAATTTTTTCCGCTTCAATTTTCCTTAATTGTCGAGCCAGCAGTTTTTGGGGCTTATCCCCAAATTCAAACTGTAATTGTTTAGTATGTTTGGTAAATTTTATCACTTGATCTGTATATATTTTATTTAATTTATATTTCAATATAACAATTTTATTATGTAATGTCGTATCTGGTTTTATTGCATTCTGTATATCTAATTCCTTAATCTCCTTTTCTAGATCTTGTTGTTCTTTCCGAGTCTTTTTATTGTCAAATGCTTGTGAAGAAATCATTTATTCCTCGAAGATATGCCTTAAATGTTTCCCACAATAAAAGAACGCGATATCTCTGGTTGATCATTTTATTTCAAAAAAAGTTTTAATTTGAGTTATGATATATTCCTGAGTGGCTTTGTTTTTTAAAAATTTGTGGGTTAAATTTCCCACTGTCTTAAATTTTCTATTTTATTATAATTTTAATTTTTAAACGTTACTGGAGCGTGATTCTGAGATTATTATATTATCATATTTAGCTTCATAAGTAAGTGAGATAAGTTTTGCATCCACCAAAAAATAAATCTATTCTTGAGTAAGTTTTATGTACTGGGGAGTAAAAAAGAAAATTTGTCCTGTAGGATTTTCTGTTCTCCAAACATCTTTAATGTTGGTTGTTTGCATATATGCATTTAGCAATCACTAGAACGTGATTTGTTTTTTCTTTGTTTTGTAGATCTGTTCTAAGTAAGGGTCTAATGTACAGTTGAAATCTCCACCAATTATCAAATTATATTGTTTAATTCCAGAATATTATTAAATACTTTTTTAAAAAACAATGGACTATCAAAATTTGGTCCATATATATTAACAAGAATTACTTTTTCTGTATTTAATTCTCCTATCACAATAATATATCTACCATCTTTATCATCTATGGTTAATGTATGCTTAAATAAAGTACCTTTACGAAATAATATTGCTACGCCTCTTGATTTATGTGTAAAAGAAGAGTGATATGTTTTATCTATCCATTTAGCTTTCAACCTGTTTTCCGCCTTTTTTTAGATGGGTCTCTTGAATGTAAATTACATCAGCTTTACTTGCCTTTAAGTATGTCAATACTTTTCCTCTCTTTATCGGTTCATTAATACCTTTAACATTCCAACTGCAGAATGTTAATCCCTCATTCCCCGTATTTCTTTTTAAGTCTTGCATTTTAGATTTATGGGGATCTGCAGGATCTAAGGATCAGCGCGATAAACCCAACCTTACACCTGAACCCCGAGTGGATGTAGTTTAAATCTCTTTTTTGCACTTTAGCGGGTAAAAAGATCATCCCGGGGCGAAGCTAAAAATACGGGACAAGAGATTAGTGCGGATCCGGTTCCGATACCGGAGGCCGCTGATTCACCCGTTAGTGAGATTTTAATTTCTCCAGAAATACTAACCATGGAGGGAAATGTTCCTAAAAAATGTAAAAAGAAATCTGTGAGGCCCGTGGTTTCTGATAATGACTCTGATAATGAAAGTCCTCCGGATAATAAGACTATGTGGCTAAAAATGGAGCATATGGAGAAAGTAATCCAAAAAATTATGAGACAAGGGTCACAGTACCCAGAAGTTTCCCAAAAAGACCCTGAGGGGCTTGAATATACAGAATATGGCTATGTGCCAAATTGGGAATTTGAAACTCCGGACCCAGAATTCAGGGCGGAGGAAGTCTCATTGGATATAATTCCAAGTGGATCAGGGCTGCAAAAGACAGACCCTGCAAGTGGTGATGTGGATTATGAATGCACACCACAAATAAAAAAGAAAAGGCCAGATGTGCCTGGGATAGCAAAAGATTTTGCTATTCCTGAAGGAAGTGGTGAGGCTATGGAAGAAAACCTAGCTGCCAACATTAATTATTTGGTATCTCACCAACTTCAAGATTCTGTGATGATTGAAACAGCAGAATTATATAAAACACCGGATAATTGTGCCTCATTGGAGGTACCTACGGTTAATCCGTCTATATGGACATCTATGACCCCAAGCATGAGAGGACAAGAAATGAGATTTCAAAAAAATCCTCAAATTAATTTCTGCTGCCATTACGGCTTATGGAAGACAAATGGAAGGGTTGGAGATGGATAAAATTCAAAAAGATACTTTGGGCTTATTATGCAATTCCTTCTATGAAATTAATTGTATGAGAAAGATTGCGATTCGGCCCATATTTCACCCAAGATTTGCAAGTCTGTGTCGAGCAAGTGGTGTTCAAGCTCCTGGTTATCTGTTTGGAGAAAACCTGCCTAAACAAATAAAAGATATGGATGAAGAAGCTAAATCTATTAGCCACATGAGACCTTTCGTCTTTGGACAAAAAAGGTATTTTTCGCCAAGAAGGGGATTTGATTTTGGAAACAGAGGCAGGAGTATGTCAAGGAAATATTATCGTCCGACACAGCCTAATGTTTACCTGTATACGGGGAGAAGGAGACCACCACGTTCATATGGAGAGGTACAAAAGATTTATTCTATGCTTAAAGAAACTGGACAAATCTCCAGTTGGAGGGAGATTCCAAATGTTTTATGATGAATGGCTTACTATCACATCTGATCGGTTTATTTTACAAACAGTTTCAGGAGCTACTATTACATTTAAAGAAGGTGTTAACTCTCCAGTACAGAATAAACCTGCTTATGCTTTCGTGTTTTCTGCAAAGGAAAAGTCAGATATAAATGGGGAAATTGACAAATTGTTTAAAAAAGGTGTTATTGAAAAAACTGTTGAACACGAGCATCAATTTGTGTCAAATATATTTCCAAGAGATAAAAAAGATGGTGGTTGCAGAATTATTCTGGACCTGACAAATCTTAATAAATTTGTAGAATACAAACATTTTAAAATGGAAATGTTTAATACTGCAAGACATTTGATATCAGCAGGTTGTTATATGGCTACAATTGATTTAAAAGACGCTTATTATTCTGTATCAATACATCAGTTTTCAAAGGTATTTAAAATTTAATTGGCTGGGACAGCTGTGGCAATTCAGAGCTTTACCAAATGGGTTAAGTTCAGCTCCTAGGCTCTTTACAAAGCTGTTGAAACCAGTTTTAGCTCAATTAAGAGCACAAAAACGCATCATTATGGCTTATCTCGATGACATTTTAATCATCAATGACAATCAGGAATCAGCTGAGAAATCAGTTTCAGCAACTAAAGCTTTGTTTGAAAAGTTAGGGTTCTTGATTCATCCAATTAAATCCCAGCTGCAGCCAGCACAGTCAATTAACTATTTGGGGTTTGTAATTAACTCAGTTACTATGTTAGTAACTTTACCAACAGAAAAAAATGATGATATTTTGGTGACTTGTAGGGGTCTCATTCATAAACCTTATCCCTCCATCCGAGAAGTAGCAAAGATTATTGGTAAGCTAGTAGCAGCATTTCCTGCAGTGGAATTTGGTCCATTACATTACCAAAACCTTCAAAGGGACAAAATAAGAGCTCTAAAAAAGAGAGCAGGCCATTTTGATAGGCCTATGGAATTAACAAAAGAAGCTTTGTTGGAATTACAATGGTGGATTGAAAATGTCCCACAAGCTGCTAAAAACATTCTGATACAACAGCCTGAAATGATTTTACAAACAGATGCTAGCCCTCTCGGATGGGGGGCAACAGATTCATTCTCCAGTTGTGGAGGTAAATGGACTGTCCAAGAGGAAATGTTTCTCCAAACATATGGTATTAACTACTTAGAATTATTGGGTGCTTTTTATGGACTAAAGGCATATTGTTCTACAAAAAAGAATTTACATGTATTAATACAATTAGACAATAAAACAGCTGTTGCATATATTAATCACATGGGCGGAGTCAGATCGGTATCATGTGATTGTCTGGTCAATGAGATATGGCAATGGTGTATTAATCACCAAATTTGGATCTCCGCAAACTACATTCCAGGTAAAGACAATGTGGTGGCAGATAATAGATCAAGGATATTTAAAGATAACACAGAATGGATGCTTAACCCAGTAATTTTCAGTAAAATTGTGACTCGATATGGGTTACCAGACATT
This sequence comes from Okamejei kenojei, assembly GCA_035221665.1. Lineage (NCBI taxonomy): Eukaryota > Metazoa > Chordata > Chondrichthyes > Rajiformes > Rajidae > Okamejei > Okamejei kenojei. The sequence continues at coordinate 8,754,592 of CM069140.1, read as the reverse complement.
GATCTGTTCGCATCAAGATTAAATCATCAGTTGCCTAAATATGTGTCTTGGGAACCAGACCCAGATGCAGTAGCAGTAGATGCTTTTTCATTACACTGGGGGAATATGTTCTTTTATGCTTTTCCACCATTTGCTTTGGTTCAGCAATGTCTGAAGAAAATAGGACAAGACTCTGCCACAGGATTGTTGGTAATCCCAAATTGGCCGACACAACCTTGGTTCCCATTGATGTTAAATATGATTAAAGAACCATATATGTCAATTCCTAACAGCAGTGATTTATTGATAAAACCAGTAACCAAAGAAATTCATCCATTACATGCTTATATGAATTTGTTAATCTGCAGGTTTTGACCAGACCACTACAGGAGCTTGGATTGTCGGATAGAACTATGGATGTTATAGCCGCATCATGGCGAGATAGCACACAGAGACAATATATGACACATATAAAGAAATGGGAAGGATTTTGCAGACAGTCAAATATATCATATCATACTGTGAACATTGCAAACATATTGGAGTTTCTTGCCGAATTGCATTTTGAACAACACTTAAGTTACAGTGCCATTAATAGTGCACGTAGTGCCTTATCTTATTTAGGACAAATCTCTGACCAGAAATCAATTGGATCACATCCATTAATATCCAGATTTATGAAAGGAATCTTTAACAAAAATCCACCCAAACCAAGATATACAGAAATTTGGGATGTCAGCATTGTACTTACTTTACTTAGGCAATGGACTCCAATCGAAGGTTTGTCATTGGAAAGATTAACATTCAAATTAATAATGTTAATGTCATTGGTTTCAGCTCAAAGGGTGCAAACATTACAAATGTTGCGTTTAGACTGTATGCATGTGACTACAGATAACATTGTGTTCTATGTTTACGATCTGATCAAACAAAGTAGACCAGGAAGAGCTGGAGCAAAAGTAACCTCTCAAGCTTATCCTATTGATCCAACATTGTGTGTGGTTAGACATTTGAACCAATATATAAAAATTACCAAAACTCTTCGAGGTAATGAAAAAACGTTAATGATTACGCATAAGAAACCACACACAAAAGCTTCAGTACAAACAATCTCAAGGTGGTTAAAACAGGTGTTACTTTTAGCAGGAGTAGACACTGATGTGTTCAAATCTCACTCCACCAGGGCAGCAGCTACATCCGCAGCGAAGGTGCAGGACGTACCGCTCGAGCATATTTTAGAAACCGCAGGGTGGAGTAAAGAAGAAACTTTTTCAAACAATAAACCTGTTCACACAATGACAGGCTTTGGGTTCACTATAGTCACCTGCTTTGTTTCACTATTGATTAAATATGATAAATTATGTTATCACTTATATCTTTTATCACTTTGTAATGGTTCCCTCAGGTATAAAGAGGGTTATTATATGTTCTTTTATCATTAAAAAATTTTTATGGAAAGAACTAAAGCTAGTCTGGTTTTCTCATGTATGTGTTGACCTAGCCGGACTGTCGTATGGAAAAATTCTACGACATGAAAAACACAGAAAGCTTCAAACTCTTCACGTAGTCACTCACGTGACTCCGAAGTAAAATAGTAAGATTAAACGAGAACTTACCGTTCGAAGTTTGATCTTTATTTTATGAGGAGTAACGATGAGGGATTACGTGCCCTCCACTCCACACCCTCATAAAATGAATGATCATCTGGTGGTTCTAAATCTATGATGAGCCTTACTATCTTACTCCGGCTATTGTGTTCTGTGTTTTTCATGCCGCTGCTTTGAAGTATGCCGTTCCAGCGCCAGGCGGGGTTCTTCACGTAATCCCTTATCGTTACTCTTCATAAAATAAAGATCAAACTTCGAACAGGTAAGTTCTCGTTTAATCTTACTATTTTCTCTCTCCCGCCTTTCTTATAGAATCAAAGAAAATGGAATGTGACATACACCCACAATGCTCACACACACACACACACACACAGAGTTTTAATATATAGATAGGTCATGCACATTTTCGTCTGCAAAAATAACACTGTTGTGAAGTACCACAGTGACACAAGCAAATGGTTCACGATCACTTTGAAATCATCTGATTAATTCCACATGCAGGTAGGAGATAACCCATGGATTGGAGCGTCTGCTGTTTGTGGGACTATTAAGTAGGTATGTTACAAAACTTACCTTCAGCAGCGCTTCAGTTCTGTCACTGGCCATGTGCGAGACTTTGGCGCCTTTGAGGGGGGGGGGGGGGGGGAGTTAAAATGTGGTTTTCTCCTGCCTACCGGAGTGATATTTTCTTGGGCTGCTAGCTTATGCTGAAGAATTGTTCCGACTGCCGTTCTGTGATTTTTTAAAATAAACATTGCTGGGAAATTTCAGCGCTGGAATAAAATAAAAATCAGCTTCTAATGCCGTCAACGTCAACAACGGGGACAGATTGCACGCATGGGACAGCTAAAGGTAAGCCGTTTACTTTACATATAAACGTGCTTCTTGGGATAACCTTAATCCAAATTATACGATGCGAAAAGGTGATTTAGGCCCCACACAAACCGGCAGTGTTTTTCCAACCGATATGTGATTTAAGTTCACTGCAAATGCTACATTCCAATCGATTGCGTTCCACAAAATCCCACTCGCAAGATGATTAAAATGGCCATTAATTTACGGGAATTAAACACTAAATTCCTTCCATTTGGCCTATAAATTCATGACAATAAGAGTTAAAAATCATGTTATATTGTGAATTCTTGTGTGAATGTTATTTGGACACATAGTCTATTTAAAAATGTTCATCTTTTCTTAAGAAATGGATAGATATTTAGATCTAGTAATTAAATTTTGTAATTAGCTACAATTAGGTAACTAACTAATTATATGCTTTAATTTCAGGTAATCCAAGTAAGATTGCTTCTGAAGAAAGGTCTCGACCCGAAACGTCGCCTATCTCCTTCGCTCCTTAGATGCTGCTGCACCCGCTGAGTTTCTCCAGCTTTTTGTGTACCCAAGATTGTTTCATTTGTTTCAGAATGCCTCAATCTATAATAACTGAAAATGTATTTGTTCTCTTAATTTTTAAGAAGGTTATGGGCTTTTGACTGTCCTCAATCACAGCTTTTGTGTTCAGTCAATGGAAAAGCAATAGGGAACAAGATGCTAATTTCCGAGTATGAAAATGGCCATAACTTTTTTAATACTGAAGATATGAAATTAATTAGGTGCCAAATTAGAGAGAGTACAGAGGAGATTTACTAGAATATTGCCTGGGTTCCAGAAACTATGTTACAGAGAAAGGTTGAACAAGTTAGGTCTTTATTCTTTGGAGCGCAGAAGGTTAAGGGGGGACGATTGAGGTCTTTAAAATGATGAAAGGGATAGACAGAGTTGACGTGGATAAGCTTTTCCCATTGAGGGTAGGGAAGATTCAAACAAGAGGGCATGACATGAGAATTAAGGGACAGAAGTTTAGGGGTAATGTGAGGGGGAACTTCTTTACTCAGAGGGTGGTGGCTTTGTGGAATGAGCTTCCAGCAGAAGTGGTGGAGGCAGGATCGATTTTAACATTTAAAAGTAAAGTGGACAGGTATATGGACGGGAAGGGAATGGAGGGGTATGGTCTGAGTGCAGGTAGATGGGACTTGGGGAAAACAAATGGTCGGCACGGACTGGAAGGGCCGAGAGGGCCTGTTTCTGTGCTGTAATTGCTATATGGTTATATGGTTAAATTAAACTTTTTATGCTTTATCTGATGGGATAAATTGCAGACTTGATTTTTTAAATCTCAAAATTTTGTAACATTGCTATATTAAGTCATAAGTTCATGTGACAGTCGCAGAATTAGGCCATTTGGCCCATCAATCCTACTCCGTCATTCAATCATGGCTGATCTTAGAGTTAGTTAGCTCGTAGGCCTAATGAAATCAATGTAATGGGAAGAAAGCAGGAACGGGGTACTTATTCTGGATGATCAGTCATGATCATATTGAATGGCTCGAAGGGCCGAATGGCCTACCCCCGCACCTATTTTCTATGTTTCTATCTATCTCTCCTTCCTAACCCCATTCTCCTGCCTTCTCCCCAAAACCCCTGACACCCGTAAAAATCAAAAATCTACCGCTGCCTTAAACATATCTGTTGATGGCCTGCACATACGTCTATGGCAAAGAAATTCACAAGATTCATCATCCTCTGACTAAAGAAATTCCTCCTCATCTCCTTCCTATAGGAATGTCCTTTAATTCTGAGGCAATGACCTCAGTCCTAGACTCTCCCACTAGTGGACACACCCTCTCCTCATCCACTAGCCAGGCCTTTCACTATTTGGTATGTTTTAATGAGGTTTCCCTCATCCTTCTAAACTCCAGTGAGTACAGGCCCAGTGCCGTAAAACTCTGTTGAAGCAGGGATTGCAGTGAGCAATGGATGGTGGACACATAGCGCCTCCCAGTGGCTCCTCCCGTGATATCTCCCCAGCTGCTTATTGAATGGGCTGGTTGGACAGGAGGCTCTCGCCCCAGCAGTAACCCCAGTCAAGGCAAACTCTCCTTGTGCAAGTGTTCAATTCCTCAGCTGCACTGTTTTAAACAATATCATTCTCGGCATCCACCTTCAGAACAAGGTGACGCACTTGTGAATTAATCTGCACTGTTAAGATCAGTCATAAGCTTTTGGGGTTGGACAGGCTAGATGCAGGAAGATTGTTCCCGATGTTGGGGAAGTCCAGGACAAGGGGTCACAGCTTAAGGATAAGGGGGAAATCCTTTAAGACCGAGATGAGAAAGACTTTCTTCACACAGAGAGTGGTGAGTCTCTGGAACTCTCTGCCACAGAGGGTAGTTGAGGCCAGTTCATTGGCTATATTTAAGAGTGAGTTGGATGTGGCCCTTGTGGCTAAGGGGATCAGAGGGTATGGAGAGAAGGCAGGTACGGGATACTGAGTTGGATGATCAGCCATGATCATATTGAATGGCGGTGCAGGCTCGAAGGGCTGAATGGCCTACTCCTGCACCTAATTTCTATGTTTCTATGTTTCTATGACTGTACCTCAGTACATGTGGCAATATTTAATGAAACTAATAAACTAATTAATAAACTGTTTTACGAGGAACTAATAAATTATTCAACAATACTAATAAAATACTGATAATAACCAATAACAAACTAAACAAAAAAATTAGTTAACTAGACGAATAATATACTAATAATAACCAATAATAAAATAAACTTGGGGCGGCATGCTGGTGCAGCGGTGGAGTTGCTACTTCACAGTGCCTGTGACCCAGGTTTGATCCTGACTATAGGTGCTGTCTGTATGGAATTGTACATTCTCCCTGTGAGCGCGTTGATTTTCTTCAGTAGTTTCAGTTTCCTTCCACACTCCAAAGATGTACAGGTTTGTAAGTTAATTGGTTCTGTAAATTTTCCCTAGTGTGTAGGATAGTGATAGTGTAAAGGACTTACCACACACTGCGCTTTAGCCATGTTAATTACAGCACCGACCTTCCTGTTCATCGCTGTGTGTGTCTGTATCACCTTGGCTTTGCCATATGTGAATTTCACTCAGACAGCGCTCCCCCCCGCTTGCCCTGTCCCCCGCCTGTATAACGGGCTTGTGGAGGACGCGCTGTGTGTGTGTCTGTGTCTATGTGTGTGTCTGTATGTGTGTGTCTGTGTCTATGTGTGTGTCTGTATGTGTGTGTCTGCATGTGTGTGTCTCTAACAGTCGCCGTTCCAGTTGCCGGTTTTTCAGGCGACTGCCGGCGACTGCCTGAAAAATCACCTAAGTGGGTCAGGCCCATAAGGCAGCAACCGTACCACTGCGGGTACACAAAAGGCTGGAGAAACTCAGCGGGTGCAGCAGCATCTAAGGAGCGAAGGAGATAGGCGACGTTTCGGGTCGAGACCCTTCTTCAGACCGCTGCACCACTGCCTTTAGTTTATTGTCAAGTGCATTGAGGTACAGTGAAAAGCTTTTTTGTTGCATGCTAAAGTTGCCCCTCAGGTTCCTATTAAACCTTTCCCCTCTCATCTGAACTATGTCTTCTGGTTCTTGATTCCCTACCCTGTGTAAAAGACTATGCGTTCACCATATCTATTCCCCTCATGATTTTATACACCTCTGTAAGATCACCCCTCAGACTCTTGCACTCCAAGGAATAAAGTCAGGAGTCAAGAGTGTTTTATTGTCATGTGGCCCAGATAGAACAATGACATTTTTACTTGCTGCAGCACAACAGAATATGTAAACAAAATACGTAAACAATATGATAAACGAGAGAGGAAAAAAAACGTACAGTGTGTACACATACCCACAAGTTCATTCATTCATCATCGTTGAAAACATTGGCAACGCAGTGGTGCTGGTTTCCAATGGGAATGGTGACGGACGCACCACATATCACTGTCCTACAATTCCGCCGCTGGAAGTATAGGATTTGGGTGTGTGTGCTTTACCATCATTCCTTACAATGCCATGTACGACAGCGATCACAATTTCTACTGAAGTGTGGATGGCCGTTGGCTTGCAGAAGCTTATCTGCCCTTTGACAGATTGTTTTTTGTCCTGCTGGGGGTCCACATACCGCGCCAACTAGCGATCACCCCATGCACTAGCACTATCCTACACACTAAGAACAGTTTACAATCTTTACCGTACTATAGTCATAGAGTCATGGTGTGGTACAGTGTGGAAACAGGCTGTTTTGCCTAACTTGCCCACACTGGCCACTAGCCTACTCAATCTCTCCCTATAGCTCAGATCCTCTAGTGCTGGCAACATCCTCGTAAGTCTTCTCTGTACCCTTTCCAGTATGACAACATCTTTCCTATAACATGGTGTCTAGAACTGAACGCAACGCTGACTGATGAAGGCTAATGTACCAATAGCCTTTTTGACTACCTTATCTACCTACGATTCCACCTTCAAGGAACCATGCGCCTGCACTCCTAGATCCCTCTGCTCTACAACACTCACTATTCACTATGTAGGTCCTGCCCATGTTAGACTTCACAAAATGCAACACCTGTGGTGGTACCTTGTGGTTAGCCACTTGTGGTGCGAACCCTCGGCTCTGGGGGTTGGGTCACGTGACTTGGTTTGGTGGGATGAATGAGTCACGGGACCCCCCGGGGTAGTTATGCCACTGGTAATGCCCTTGCCCCATGTTGTGGTCTGAGAGGCGTTTTGTGTTTACTGAATAAAGATCACTTTGTATGACAACATGTGTCTCGCTATATTGGTGACCCCGATGGTCCAAAATATAAATTTTGGATTGTAAAACTGGACGCTACCGAACCTGAACCCGCCGTTGCCACCGATCCGACCCAACAAAATGCTGTTGCGCTTAAGTTACTGCTTTTCTGGACCTCGCAGCCCAGGTTGTGGTTCCAGCAGGCTGAGGCCCCAGTTCCACATCCGCCGAATTGCAGCCGACGACACTCGTTACTATTACGTGGTTGGCGCACACGATCAGGAGATGGCCAGTCGTTTGATTCCTTATCTCAGTGAGCCACCAGATGCCGATAAGTATGAGGGCCTCAAAGCGCTGCTTCTCCCCACCTTTGGGCTCAGCCACCTGGATTTAGTGGCGCGGCTCCCCCACATGGGCAGCTCGGCGACCGCAAGCCATCAGTCCTCATGAGCTAAATGCTCACGCAGATGGATGGCCACTTGCCCTGCCTGCTCTTTGAATACGCCATCCTGGAGCAGTTGCCAGACGTCATCCGCCTGCAGGTGAGAAGTTCGACGCCCCCCCTGCAGCAAGCAGAACACCCCAACGATCTGTGGCTGTCCAAGCAGCACGGCAGCAGTTCGTTCGATCGATCCGGTGTTGACAGCATCTTGGAAGACACAGAAACCAGGGGCCGTGCCCAAGGGGAGCACAGCTGAGTCTCCCGCTCTGGGAGGAGCATGTAAGAGGAAATGGTGTTTCTACCACCAACGCTGGGGTTCCGCTGCCCGCCAATGCCGCTCGCCTGCTCTTTTCTGGGAAATGCCGGGGCCAGCCGCCAGTTAGCACCTCGGTGGTCGGCTAGATACACTGCCTGTACTCAGGAGGACGATCCCTGGTGGATACAGGAAGGGAAGTCAGCGTTTTACCCTCATCGGGGGTGGACACTGGTTCTGGGAAGTGGGGGCCCTCGTTAACTGCCGTGAATGGCAGCACCATATGGACTTACAGCGTCTGCATGATCCCGCTCATCTTTGGCACTTGCCATTTTACTTGGCCGTTCACTCATTGCCGACGTCCCCCATTGCTGGGCACCAATTTCCTGCGGGCTCAACCGCTGTTAGTCGATGTGAGGGGCCAACGCCTCATTCTTCTTCCTTTTTGGTTCTGTGCCTCTGGTTCTGGGGGGCGGGGGGGGGGTGGATCCTGTGGCGTTCACTGGTGGTTAGCCACTTGTGGTGAGAACCCTTAGCTTTGGGGGTTGGGGCATTAGACTTAGTATGGCGGGAAAAATGGGTCATGGGTCGCCCCTGGTGTATTTATACCGCTGGTAATGCCCTTGCACCGTGTTGTGGTTCTGAGAGCTGTTTGGTGTTTACTGAATAAAGATCAGTTTGTTTGACAACACATGTCTCGCTAAGCACCTCATATTTCTCTGTATTAAATGCCATCAACTATTCCTCAGCCCACATGACCAATCGATTAACATCCTGCTGCTACTTTTCACAACCATCTCCACTATCTGCAAAACCACCCACTGTTGTATAATCAGCAAACTTGTTAATCTTGACCTGTATGTTCTCATCCAAATCATTGATGTAGATGACAAATAGTAATGGGCCCAGCACCGAACCCCGAGGCACACCACTAGTCACAGGCCTCCAGTCCGAGAAGCAACCTTGCACCATCACCCTCTGCTTCCTTCCATGAATCTCCCTCTCCCTCTCCCTCTCCCCCTCCCCCTCTCCCTCCCTCCCTCTCTCTTATTTATAAAATCTTTTGGGATTGTCCTTAATGCTACCAGCCAGAGCTATCTCCTGGCCCCTTTTTGCCCTTCCGATTTCCTTTTTTAGTTTGCTCCTTAGTTCCCGAAACTCCGCCAGGGATGCACTCGATCCCAGCTGCCTATACCCGTCCCATGCACCTTTCTTGTTTTTGACTCAATTTCCCTCGTCAGCCAAGCTTCCTTATGTTTGCCTGCTTCACCCTTCACTCTAACGGGGACGTACACATCCTGAGCTTTCTTCAGTACGCTTTTAAAAACATCCCACTTGGCCGATGTTCCTTTCCCCACAAATAACCTGCTCCAGTCAACTTGAGCGAGACCATCTCTCATACCTTCAAAGTTGGCCTTGCCCTAGTTGAGTATTTTAACACATGGACCCCCTCCATCCCCATCCATAACTATCTTAAACCTAATCGAACTGTGGTCACTGGTCCCAAAAAGCTCCTCCACACACACGTGATTAACTTGCCCTTCCCAATTTCCCCAATATTAGATCCAGCGTTGCCCTCTCACGTGTGGGGGCTGCCACATACTGCTTCAGAAAACTCTCCTGAACACTTTTGAGGAATTGCACCCCATCTAAACCCTTCACATTATGATTTTCCCAGTCTACATTGGGAAAGTTAAAATCTCCTACTACAACAACCTGCAGCTGTCTGTAATCTCTCGGCACATTTGTTCTTCTAATTCCCGTTGACTATTCAGGGGTCTGTAGTACACCCCCAACAAGGTGATCATCCCTTTCTTGTTCCTCAGCTCCACCCATACAGCCTCACTGGATGAACTGTCCATAATGTCACCTCTGACCACTGCCGTGACATCTTCCTTAACCAACAATGCACCCCCCCCCCCCACCTCTTTTTTCCTCACCCATGTCTCTCCTGAAGCTCCTGTACCCCGGAACATTGAGCTGCCAGTCCTGCCCCTCCATGAACCAGGTTTCAGTCATGGCTACAACATCCCAGTCGCTTGTACCTATCCAGGCCCTAATCTCATTTGCCTTACCCGTCAGGCCCATTGCATTAAAAAACCAACCCTCCTTCCCCACTCTCGACCTTTCTCCTGTCTATTCTGTCCTCTATTCTCCTCTCATCACCCTCCATACCAGCCGCTAACCTCTCGCATACCTCTTTGGGATGTGGAAGGAAACCGGAGCACCCGGTCAAAACCCACGTTCTCACAGAGAGAACATACAAACTTTGTACGGACAGACTGAGGAATATCCAATGTAAAGCCCTGATTGTTACGCCCATTTGCCCTGCACTGTTGATGGTATAATTTTTAGTTTAGTTGACTTCAGGGTTACAAGACGGCAACAGATCTTTTGGCTCAGGACTCTGCACTGACCGATGACCACCCATACATTAGTACTATCCTATACACTAAGGACAATTTAGGGAAGCTAGTTAACCTATTGATCTGCACATATTTGGAGTCTGGGGGGAAACCAGAGCACCCGGGAAAACCCACGTGATCACAGGGAGAATGTATCAGCTCCATACAGACAGCGCCGATAGTGAGGATTGAACCCGGGTCTCTGGCGCTGTGAGGCAGCAACTCCACCGCTGCGCCAACGTACCACTGCTTGCCTTTTCTTCAGAGATGCAAGCAACCGCAGATGCCAGAATCGAGCAAAAAAAAGTGCCGGAGGAATTTAGTGGGTCAGGCAGCGTCTGTGGAGGCACACGGACAAACGACGTTTCGGGTTGGGGTAGCAAGTTTAGGTGAGAACATGATGGAAGGGAAAGAGAGCATGGGGCGGCACGGTGGTACAGCGGTAGGGTTGCTGCCATTCTTTGATTGCAACGCCAGAGACCCAGGTTCAATCCCAACTACAGGTCCTGTCGTTACAGAGTTTGTACGTTCTCCCTGTGACTGGATGGGTTTTCTCATGGGTCGCTTGGGACAGGTGGTGCAGCCAAACTCGCAGTGGACGCAGAGCCTGGTCCAGAGCCTGTTTCCTTGTATCTGTAAACTAAACTAAACAGTAGCAGGTCTCACAGAGGAGAAGCAGTAAGAGAGGGTCTCACGCAACTTCCATCAGAGAGAGGAAGAGAACCTTAGTGCAAATCACAATTAGTTAAGAAAGTGATGCCTACTTTGAAGAAGTTTTGCTCCTCTCTCTGGTGGGTGCTGGCCACGGATCGGCCTCTGTTTCGCTACATTCACAAGCTTGGGACATGTCAACAGTGATGCTAACAGGCAGCAAAGATGGAGGAGGCAGCGGACAGGTATGGAGTTGAAGTTCATCACCAGACTCTGCCGCTGACAAAACCTGGGGCTTTGGAAACTGGATGGCAAAGCTGAATAAACGGCAAATAAATGCAGACACTGAGATGGTTCTAACATCAAGAGCACAACTGCCTCCTCTGGTAGCTTATTCCATACACCCACCACCCTTGTTACCCCTCAGGTTCCTGATAAATCTGTTCCACGCCTACAGATCTGGACAAATACGAGGGCATCAAAGTGCTACTCCTGCGGACCTATGGGCTCAGCCGCCGGGACAGCGCAGTGCGGCTGATGCACATGGGTGACCTCGGCGCTCGCAAGCCGTCGGTGCTCATGAGCAAGATGCTCACCCTCATCGACGGTCATCAGCCTTACCTGCTCTTTGAACACACCTCCTTTGAACAGATGCTGCACGATATCCGCCTGCTTCTCGCCGGCTAGCAGAGTGTGTGGACCAGCTGTGGCAGTCCAAGCAGCAGGGCGGCAGCTCGATCAATCGATCAGGTGTCAGCGGTGCCCTGGAGGGCCCAGCGACCAGGCTCTGTGTCCACCGGGAGTTCGGCTGCACCGCCTGTCCCAGACCACCCTGGTAAGGGGAAGTGGTGTTACTAGCATCAGCGCTGGGATCCCACGGCCTGTCAGTGCTGCCGGCCCTGCTTGAATTCAGGAAGTGCTGGGGTCGGCCGCCAGTAGTCGCTACCGCGGTGGCACCTGCCATTTTATCTGGACTTTTATGGTGGCCAACGTCTCCCAGCCGTTTGCTCCGGTCTTTATCCCTGTTGGTGGACGTGAGGGGGCAATGCCTTGCTCGTCTGTCATTTTGTTTTCATGCCTTCGGTTGTGAGCGGGGGCCTGTGGCGACAACCGGTGGTTAGGCCAATTACTGTGCAAACCCTCGGCATTCGGGAGCAGTATCACGTGGCTGGGTTTGGTGGGAAGGAGTGGTCACGGGTTTTAGAGGTGTGCCCTGGTATATAGAGTGAACCCCGGGGTAACCTTCCCCCATTCACGTGTGTGTTGTTCTCTATACTTTGCCTATAAAGATCTCTTTGTTTCACCACGCGTGGCTTGCTTATTTGCCTGCCATAATCTCTACCTTTTCCAGCCGTGTGCGGACGCGGCGCGGACGGACGAGAAGCCGAAGTAAAGAATTCGAAGCCAAAGAACCAAATGGAAACGAGACCAAAACGCCAACTAACCGAAAGGATGGGACATCTAAATGCAAACTAACTGAAAGGGCGGGACGCCTAAAAGCCAACTAACCAAAAAGCTGTGTTGCCTAAAAGCAAACTTACCGAATGGCCGCTCTGTCAAAACGCCACCTACCCGAAAGGCACCTACCTACACGCCAAAGGCCCAAATGCCGCTCAACAGAAAAGTCCAATAACAGACATGATGTTGCCGGGCTGGCGGGACTTGTCAGCGATTGGTCCAGACCCCCGCGTCCATCACCTCACTGTGGAGGTATGAACATTGTCCCACACCTCCGCTCCACCCGACCCACAGCCCGCGGAGGGTGGCCGTGGGAGAGTGGGGGCTGTCCCGAGGGATGCGTACCTTCGGCAGCTTGCATCTTGGTGCTTGGGTTCAGATGGCCTATGGCTGGTGTGTGAAAATAACCCCCACGCTCCCGTCTCCTCTTCTCTCTCCCCACCCCTTCTCTCTTTCTCTCCCCTCCTCTTCCCCCTTCTCTCTTTCTCTCCTCTTTTCTCTCTCTCTCTCCCCCCCCCCCCCCCCCTCTCTCCCCCCCCCCCCCCCCCCCCCCCACCCCCCCCCCCCCCCTTCTCTCTCTCTCCCCCACATGTAGAGCTGCAGTCGAAGTTGAGAAAATGGGCACTGACAGCAAAGATAGACATAAAATGCTGGAGTGACTCAGTGGAACAGGCAACATCTCTGGAGAGAAGGAATGGGTGGTCTTTTGGGTCAAGGCTCTTCAGACAGTCTTCAGGTCTGAAGAATGGTATGGACACAAAACGTCACCCATTCCTTCCGAAGGCGAAATGGGAGCATGGGGGATATTTTCCCACACAAGCCGTAGGTGACTGGGCAATCTGAACTCAAGCACCAAGTTGTAAGCGGCCGAAGGTGCACATCCCTCGGGACAGCCCACACTCTCCCACGGCCACCCTCCGCGGGCTGTGGGTCAGGTGGAGCGGAGATGTGGGACAATGTTCATCCCTCCACAGTGATGTGATGGCCACGTCCGGGTTCATTTTCCAGCATGACATTGTCTTTCCTATAACGGAGCCCAGGGGTCTAAATGCCGCCTCATCAACGTATTACACAACTGCAACATGACCTCCCAACCTCTATATTCAACACTGACGAAGGCCAATGTGCCAAAGTCCTATCTTGAACACCCTATCTACCTGCAACTCTACCTTCAAGGAACCATGCACCTGCACTCCTAGATCCCTTTGCTCCACAACACTCCCCAGAGCCCTACCATTCACTGTGTAGGTCTTGTCCATGTTAGATTTCCCAAAATGTAACACCTCACATTTCTCCATATTAAATTCCTTTCCTTCCCACCTCCTCATCCCGCTGGCACGCGAGACTGGGTCCCCTTTCCCAAAACCACCAAGGAATCTCCTCCCCCACAACACTCTCCCAGTGGCAGAAACATGGATACCTCCTCTTGCGATGCAAGGACAGATAGACAGGGTGAGTCTTTTACCCTGGGTAGCGGTCAAGAACCATAGGTTTAACAGGAAAGATTCAATAGGAACCTGAGGGGCAACTTTTTCACAGAGGGTGTTGGGTGTCTGGGTAATGGGACAGGAATTTAAATGGATGGAATCAATATTGTCCGCACTTATTAGGGCGCTAAACTCGAGTGACATCATCTGGGATTTGTGCACCAAAAATAAACATAATTACCTTCACTGAAAGAATAATAATGGGCTTTCAAAACACACACCACCGCTTGACAGAAATAAAGCAGCATTTGGGAAGCACTTCAAGGTCATTTAGCAGACTGTTACAATGACTTAATTTGCACATTTTCACTAATTACCACTGTGATCCTATGAATGTCACTAATAGCAATTTCCCTCCACTAAGAGATAAACCAGGCAGAGAATTGATATGCCCATCTCTTTGATGTAGGTTTGTGAATCCTTGAGAGAAGTAAACTTGAGTGCACAATTCAGATATGTAGGACGGATCTGCAGATGCTAGGTTACACTCAAGATAGACACAAAATGCTGGAGTAACTCAGGCAGCATCTCTGGAGAGAAGGAGTGGGCGACGTTTCAATACCCTTCTTCAGACTGAGAGTCAGGGGAAAGGGAAACTGGAGATATGGAAGGCTTTCAAAGAGAATGTAAGCTGCGAAGATAACAGATCAAACCAGATTTTTAAAGAAGGAACTGCAGATGCTGGAGAATCGAGGGTACACAAAAAGCTGGAGAAACTCAGCGGGTGCAGCAGCATCTAAGGAGCGAAGGAGATAGGCGACGTTTCGGGTCGAGACCCTTCTTCAGGGCGACGTTTCGGGTCGAGACCCTTCTTCAGGGCTCGATCAAACCAGATGTTGATCAAGAAAGTGTAGAATGGTTCATTGTTAGCTGAGGGGAAGGTGACAACGAGGCATACAGTCAGTAAACTTAATCAGGAGGACAGTGAAACTAGGTGGAATACCAGGATGGGGTGAGGGACAGAGAGAGAGGGAATGCAAGGGTTACTTGCAGTTAGAGAAATTAAATTCATACCGCTAGGGTGTAAGCTGCCCAAGCAAAATATGAGGTGCTGTTCCTCCAATTTACAGTTGGCATCACTGACAGTGGAGGAGGGCCAGGACAGAAAGGTTAATGTGGGAATGGGAGAGGGAGTTAAAAAGCAGAAAATGACTAACATGCTGCTGGCCAATGTAGAATCTGCTCCATAGCAAGCGGTAAAATAGTGTGCAGCTTGTTAAAACTTCAGTGAACACTAAACTCTGTGACAGTGTTGCAGTCACTCGCCAAATTGGACGATCTATAATAGGAGTTCCTCACTGTACCAGGCATTGTCTTGAGAATCTCATTGCTCTAAACAGCCTCCCTTCCCCGGAGGAGAGTGGAACTGGCCCCCTTAAGGCAGGCTCAACAGAATAATACAGAATGTAGTTCTATTGGTTACGAATACTTACCAGTCTGTATTAAGATTGCCTATTATCATATAACATGTAGAAACATAGAAACATAGAAAATAGATGCAGGAGTAGGCCATTCGGCCCTTCGAGCCTGCACCACCATTCAATATGATCATTGGCTGATCATCCAACTCAGTATCCCGTACCTGCCTTCACTCCATACCCCCTGATCCCTTTAGCCACCAGGGCCACATCTAAATATAGCCAATGAACTGGCCTCAACTACCTTCTGTGGCAGAGAATAGTAAGTTTAAACAAAAACTTACCAGTTTGATCTTTATTTTATGAGTTGTTAAGATGAGGGGCTACGTGAAGAACCCTGTACAGCCATTCGTGCGTCAATCTTCAAAGCAATGGTGTGAAATCACAGGTAATAGTGACTGAAGTATAATAGTAAGAACAAAAGACTAGAACTACCAGATGACATTTATGAGGGTTGGAAGTGGAGTGCATGTAGTCCCTCATCTTAACTCCTCATAAAATAAAGATCAAACTTCAAACTGGTAAGTTCTCATTTAATCTTACTATTTTACTTCGGAGTCACGTGAGTGACTACGTGAAGATTTCAAAGCTCTGTGATTTCATGCCGTGTGAAACGAGTATACACAACCACAGCTGCTTCATTGTCAAATGAAGGGAAAACATTCATAATGCATACAGTCATGACATAGATGTAAAACATGCTGATGCTGTTTAAATGAAACAATAATATTTCCATCTCTCACCCAGATGGAAAATATAACCAGAACATAACTAAAGTTATTAATTACCCCTAGTTCAGCAAACAATTATAGATGTTTGGAGATTCGTTCGTTGGACCATGCTGCAGCCGTAACAATGCGACCCAGCGGAACGTAAATACCCTTGCTGCTGATGCTGTAGCAGCCCTGGTGGAGTGAGATCTGGAATCAGAATCCATTCCTACATAACGCAACTCTGTATTTATCATCTGGAATGGCCTTAACAAATAAGTTCTCCCAATTTTTTTGTGACCAACAACATAGCTAGTCCAGAACTCCAAGGCTCTTGATGACCTTGACATATTGTTGTATATGTGTGCTTACCTTATCAAAGGTCCCCTGGCATGCCTATGACTATTTTGAGACCTGACCCCCTTCTGGTCTGCTCAAGTATTTATAACATAATATTATATATTATAATTTACAGACGTAATCATCCTGTACCATCACGATTATATAGCGACTGAACCTGCTGCACTAAACCATTGCTAGAAGGATAACTACCTAATAAACTCCAGCCAAATTTAAGGATATAGCTGGAGCCTCCTGGTGAAATGGTGTTCACAAATGTCAACATCGAATATGGCATTGTAGTGGTCCTTGGGAGACCCATGTTGAAGAAATCCTACCACTTGATATCCGGTGTGGACCCGACAGAGCGAGTCTTGTTTGCTACAGCCAACTCAATGAGAAAGCTCATTGACCCAATTAATGGCTGTACAACTCAATAATTAACAAACGATCATTTAACATGAACTCCAAACATTAGCAATTTATACCATTTTCAATGTAACATGAGCATAAACAAACTCTTCCATCTCCTGGAAAAGATAAAGTCTGTGGTTTGGTGCTATCCAAGCACTTTGAACACATAGAAGGTTAGATGTAACAACCCAAACCTTAGGGCAGTTTACTAAACCTGCAGAACATAATTTGAGTTTATCATGCAACAACTGATTACCCAAGCCTCAAACTGAAACAGCAAAATTAAGTTTAAAATAACCAAATAAGGTTACAATATTATTTGCGACAAATTGGGAATCAATTAGCATAATCCCACAATAGGAACCTAAAGCGCCCTCTTAATGTCTTTATTTGAAGCCTCAATTGATAAAACAAAATGGAGGTAGCCATAAAAGACCTTCCTTCTCCTTTTAGCGGGAATGTATCTTTCGCCACTGTTATGCCACATATTTTGCAACCAGTGAAATAAACATAAAACCAATATATATATTTTAGGTGTTCCATTTAACCAGAATTTCATAATACAGTGTGATTCAACACCAATTCTGTGTTGCCATTAACCTATACTTGATGATTCTCCTGTGACAACAAGATTATGTAACCATTACAGGGGTCTTTAACCGATTGCACCCTCGTGACTAACATCTGCCATCATCATAATGTATCAACCTGAACCTGAGCATGACAATATGCATATTTGTCCAATCACTCTTTAACCCATACAATTCCCGTAGGGTCTATAGGTAGTTAATACCAATAACAGAAATTTTGGCAAGTCATGCAAGTCTGCTCCACCTCCAAACTCGAGATGATATTTGCAACTTACCGTAAACAGCAACTGTGGCCCAATTTCCGAGCCAATCTTGCAAGACAATCTTGGTCCTTATACTGAACCTGCCCAATTCTAACCTGCTTGAAAAGCTAGTATAGTCCATTTTACATAGTTAGACACCTCAAAGTAGCTGATAATGTAACATTTGTAATTTATAACTAAGTGTACACCTTACCAAGCTGTAAGTGGTCCCCTAATTGTAGAGTAGCACAGGTACAGTGCGTGGAACCTCTGGCCAGCTTTCATGCTGCCACCAACTTCAGTGAACCGCTTACTGCCGATGAAGACGTGGGGTGCAATGTCGCCGAAACAATGAAACCTTGCTCGTTCCAATAGCTTGTGCTTTGCCCTCCAGGTTTCACCTATGGAAAGGTGTTGCCTGAATAGAAGATTCGGCAGCCAACTGTAATGTCCCTCTGAGGTAATGTTCACTACATATGTGTTTGGGATGGCAACTTCCCTGCCAGGCATAGACCTCTGGCACATGCCCTGTATCCCTTGGGCATGCTCTACGGCTATACCCTCAGACTCGGTATTAGACTATGCCAATCCCAAATGCTCTCCTCTTACACAAAGGTGCCATTAAGCAGCCCTGTTACAAGGTATTGCTGGCGCAGCTTCAGCAATACGCCGACTTTGCCATGGCCCCAGCGTCAGGCTAATACTGATGCAGCATGCTCTCCTCCTACATGAGGGAGACATTAAGCAGGCCTGCTACCAAGCCCTGCTGACACAATTTCCCATTTAGGGCCATTAGCATCAATTTGCAATATAATGAAAGATTTACCTAACAACTACTGGAGCAGTAATGAATACTGTTTGTCCATCATTGTGACTTTTTTAATTTCAGCTGGTTATAATAAGGTGTGTTAACAATGACCTAGATGGCACTTAATAGTTAACCATTTAACAAGTTAACAGTTGTCCTACTTATACAGCTGAATCGCATCTATACTATTAACAATTAGTCTAACGACTAGAAAACTGTTTATAACAACTGTTACCAGAGTCTATTGACTGCAATCTGTTACCCAGGCTGGCATCACGGTCAATTGAATACCTAAAAGTGAATCCAAACGTCCTACAAGTCTATTTGATAGGAACTTAATCTAACTGGATAGAGGAGCCCAATTTCTCAAATACAGTTTGAGATTTAACAGTGGATTTTACTTCGGAGTCACGTGAGTGACTACGTGAAGAAGGCCCGCCTGGCGCTGGAACGGCATTACGTCGACGCTGACGGCAGAAGCAGGAGCTGCACAGACAGCTCCTCGACAGCGGTAGGTTCGGAACCGGCAGGTAAGTGCAGTTGGAAAATTTTTTTAGGACTGGAAAACTCCGTGCCTGGTGGAAACCAGGATTTTAAAGGATTTTAAAAACAAACTAAAAGTTTAAATTGAACAGAAATACTCTGTTAAAATAACGGAGTTTTGAAAAGAACGTCCCAGGGGAATACCCAGCGATCGGGACGAGAGATTAATTACGGGGCCGGTTCCGATACTGGTACCGTTAAAAATACGATAGAGAGGTTAAAATGCTCCACAATCTTTTGGCAGGGAATTTTAAAAGTCAGAAAGGCTGTAATTTAAAAAAGTTAATAAAAATTGCGATATGGAGAAAGTACTCCAAAATATAAAAAGAGACAAGGGTCACAGTACCCAAACAGCCCAAAAAAGATCCTGAGGGGCTTGAATATACAAAATATGGCTATGTGCCAAATTGAGAATTGAACCCTGGATTAGGGTGGAGGAAGTCTCTTTGGATATAATTCCAAGTGGATCAGGGCTGCAAAAGACAGACCCTGCAAGTGGTGATGTGAATTATGAATGCACACCACAAATAAAAAAGTGAGGCCAGATGTGCCTGAGATAGCAAACGATTTTGCTATATCTAAAGGAAGTGGTGAGGCTATGGAAGAAAACCTAGCTGCCAACATTAATTATATGGTATCTCACCAACTTCAAGAATATGATAAAACTTTTATGTTTTATTAAAATATCAACGGTAAATCCGTTTATAATATCCATGTCTCAAATAATATGAGATATAAGAAATACAATTTCAAAGTATTTCAAAATGGTGCAAATAAGTAATACTTTCAAAATAAAATAAATTGCCATCAGTTGTGGAGCTCAATAGGAAGAACTATATATAATTTACCGAATCTGCACTATAGGTTTGCAGATCAATACAAATCAGGGATATTAAACTCCTGATTATTATAGAATAAACCTGCCTTATGATAAATCAAAGATATTAATTACAAAAGAACAGATTACTGATCTTTAAACTTTGGGGAGAAAAACTATGATCCAATGAAAAATTTTGATAATGGATCAAAACAAAGGCAAAGATCTTTTTAACTTGCGGTGAAAAAACTATGATCCAATGAAAGATTTGATAATGGATCAAAACAAAGGCAGAAGTGGTATAATCCAAACATAGCCTTATCTAAACCTATATAATTGGGGAAAGAAGGCTTGAAGTACGTTGAAAAGGTGCAAACATCTGGTTACAAAATAAGTTCATGAAATCTCCAATTATGGGGGATTACAGGTGTATTATGATTGTTTACCAATATTACTAAGGAAGGATTGGTTCACCTGTATAAGAAAACTTTAAAAATTGATTTCAGGTTTGCACTCAAAAGTAATTTTTAATAAGAAGGGGTACGTACATGTATATTATAAAATTACCTCAGTGTAAAGATTTCATGGTATAAACCATACAAAACATCATTATATTTACACTTTCACAGTGTAAGAAAATGGAAACATCTAGAACATGGAAAAACTGTTGTGATTAACAAAGTGTTAATCAATATTACAGGTGCTTGAAATTAATTAAAGTGGGTCAAGCTGTGCAAGTTAAAACATTGTCCAAACAATCAATCAGTTCAAGGCTGTTAAACCGAACACTGAAGGAACAATTATACTGATAAAAGATCAGCACTTGCACTAATGAGGTCATGGTCATGGGTTATCTCGATTACATTTAAATTGGAAGAGATAAGAGCAGCTGCAAATTAGTGCCTGCCATTACAAACCTGGTGGTAGGGAAGGACCTGACACATTACATAAAGCATATGCTTAGGCATTAATAAAATATTTATAAATTACTATTCTGAATTTAGAAGTAATTCAAGCACCATAAGAGAGGGGGAAAATTGTTCCATGATACAAATATGTCTAATTGTTGTTGACATACTTTGTCCCTCCATTAGGATTAGGTAAAAAATAAAGTTCCAAAAGAAGGAATACAGAAGCTTATAAGAATATGTATGCCTTGTGAAGAGGCTTATGCAAAATATCAAATGATACGTTATCATTATTAAAGTAATGTAAAAAAGGTTCATAAGCTGCTTCAACTACAAGATTAACAGCTGTTGTAAACTGAAGCAAGTGTTACAGATGATGTACAGCTTCTGTGAATGTTTGGGTAAAGATAAGAATATTATCTATTCTTATAACAATAATTGATATGTCTCTTGTTCGGACTGCAGACAATAATACCAGGCGAACATAAATGGTTTGTCCTAAGAAATTTTCCAAACATTCGTATTAATTGTTGAAGCATAAGGAGTTATG
>CM069140.1:8608389-8730889 GCA_035221665.1 Okamejei kenojei | reverse complement strand
CTATATCTGGATATATCTATATCTGGATATATCGATATATCGAGATATAGATATAGTATAGATGATATAGATATAGATATATAGTGTTATATATATATATATATATATATATATAGTTATATATATATATATATATATTATAGTTATATATATATATATATATATATATAGTTATATATATATATATATATAGTTATATATAGTTATATATATATATAGTTATATATATATAGTTATATATATATATATATATTGTTATATATATATATATATATATAGTTATATATATATAGTTATATATATATATATATATATAGTTATTTATATATATATATTACTATATATATATATATATATTAACTATATATAAAGTAATATATATATATATAGTGTGTGTGTATATATATACACACACACACACACACACACACACACACACACACACACACACACACACACACACACACACACACACACACACACACACACACACACACACACACACACACACACACACACACACACACACACACACACACACACACACACACACACACACACACACATGCCACTATGTATATATATATAATCTGTCCAAAATTGTAAAAAATATAAAGGCAGGAGATAAATAATCTTGAAATGCCTTAAGAAATGGACTAACTCTATCTATGATTCAAAAAACTTGAACATTGAAAATAATAATTCTGATAACTTTAGTATCAATATAAGAGTGCAAACATTGCAAATGTTACGTTATAATTGCATGTGGATACAAATTGCATTATCATATATGTTTATGAATCTACCAAACAAAGCACACCAAGAAGACCTGAAACGAAGGTAAACTATAAGTATCCCGCCGGCTTTAAGTTGTGTGTGTGTGTGTGTGTTGCAGTAGGTAAGAGTCTCTGTGGCAATGAGACTGCTTATTACACACAAAAACCACATTGGGTTCAGTAAAAACTGATGGTTATAGAGGAATGTATTTCTAGATGGTTAAAAATTGGATACATTCAGTAGGAACTAGACACTGAAAGGTGAAAAAATCACTCTGTTAATGAGGAAAATACATTCACAGGAATGGCACAGGATGAGCCACTCGAGCAAAGATGCAAGGCCGCAGGAGGCTGTAGATTACTGTTAAAGTAAAAAGGAACCAGTCATGGTGTCCGATTTAGACACGCAATGTTCGGTTCTCTATAATTGTTGCTTTGTCATGCCATAAAAATATATATCAATTGGTATTTGTGATAAACTTGCCTTTCAATGGAAAGGGCATTATTTTCATTTTTTATAATGTGAAATAATTTATCACATAACTTGAGGCAATGTTTGGGGGAAATGTGTTATTCGCTCGTTATTGTGTTAAATGAGCCGTACTGTCGTATGGAATAAATTCTACGACACGAAAAAAACACAGAAAGCTTCAAACTCTTCACGTAGTCACTCACGTGACTCCGAAGTAAAATAGTAAGATTAAACGAGAACTTACCAGTTCGAAGTTTGATCGTTATTTTATGAGGAGTAACGATGAGGGATTGCGTGCCCTCCACTCCCCACCCTCATAAAATAAATGATCATCTGGTAGTTCTAAATCTATGATGAGCCTTACTATCTTACTCTGGCTATTTGTGTTCTGTGTTTTTCATGCCGCTGCTTTGAAGTATGCCTTTCCAGCGCCAGGCGGGCCTTCTTCACGTAATCCCTCATCGTTACTCCTCATATAATAACGATCAAACTTCGAACTGGTAAGTTCTCGTTTAATCTTACTATTTTAGCACATACATAACCAGTTTTTTTGAACTATGAATAGTTCTCTTTGAATGCTTTTTTTTAATCATCATTCTGTTATGTCGCCTTATCCTAGCAATGCCTCCTCATCCCCCATGATCACTGTAAATGGGAATACCCTACTAAACAGCTATTCCCATGAAGCAGCCCTGAAAAAGGTACCGCTGGCGCCCATGAAGCAGCCCTGAACAAAGGTGCTGCTGGCGCGGCCTTTCCCATAGGCCAGTATTTACCATAGATTTGGCGTTCTCATGAAGCAGCCCTGAGCAAAGGTGCTGCTGGTACAGCCTCTCCAATAGGCTGGCCTGCCATAACTTGGCATTCCCCTGGAGCAGTCCTGAGCAAAGGTACTGCTGGCACCGCCTCTGCAATAGGCTTGCCTGCTATAGTTTGGCATCCCCATAAGCAGCCATGAGCAAAGGTACTGCTGGCACAGCCTCTCCAATAGGCTAGCCTGCCATAGCTTGGCATCCCCATGAGCAGTCCTGAATAAAAGGTACTGCTGGCACAACCTTTCCCATAGGCTGGCACTGCCATAACCTGGCATCCCCATGAAGCAGCTCTACCCAAAGGTGCTGCTGGCACAGCCTCTCCAATAGGCTGACACTGCCATAACTTGGCATCCCCATGAAGCAGCCCTACCCAAAGGGGCTGCTGGCACAGCCTCTCCAATAGGCTGACACTGCCTTAAACTTTACCGCTGACACGGCTCTCACATTAACCCGCGCTGACCCAACTCCTGCTGAAGGAGTGTCTCTAAATCCATTCCCAGAGGGGAAACCTCCCAACATCTTTCCTAATTGTCCTGACTATTTTTGTTAGTTGTCCCCATATCCTGGGGACTACTGCGTTCTGGGAACTGCATATAATTGGGTTTCCCCTCCACCGGGAACCCAGGCTGACTGTTCAGGTCAGTTTAGCCCCATACCCTAGGGACTACTACATTCTGGAACCGCACTATTCTTGGGTATCCCCTCCCCGCGTTATCAGTGACTCTGATCGCGAACCCGACATTCCCAGCTCTCCGCTTCCGCGCTCGGACCAGGGTTTTCCCCCAAAGCCCTAGGCTGGTACCCTCGTCGGCCATCACGAACATCCCGCAAAAACCTCAGAGGTTCCTGCAGGAGACCTACAACAGGTAAGGAATAGCACTTACCTGAAGTTTTATACTTACCGTTGGAGGAGCTGCGCTGCTCCACCGTCTGCACGAAAGCGTCAGACATAATGACACACGAACAGCTGTACGGGGTTCTTCACGTAGTCACTCACGTGACTCCGAAGTAAAATTCCACAGATTCACCACTCTCTGTGTGAAAAATGTTTTTCTCATCTCGGTCCTAAAAGATTTCCCCCTTATCTTTAAACTGTGAACCCTTATCCTGAACTTCCCCAACATCGGGAACAATCTTCCTTCATCTAACCTGTCCAACCCCTTAAGAATTTTGTAAGTTTCTATAAGATCCCCCCTCAATCTTCTAAATTCTAGTGAGTACAAGCCGAGTCTATCCAGTCTTTCTTCATATGAAAGTCCTGCCATCCAAGGAATTAGTCTAGTGAACATTCTCTGTACTCCCTCTATGGCAAGAATGTATTTCCTCAGATTTGGAGACCAAACCTATACGCAATACTCCAGGTGTGGCCTCACCAAGACCCTGTACAACTGCAGTAGAACCTCCCTGCTCTTTTACTCAAATCCTTTTGCTATGAATCCCAACATACCATTCACTTTCTTCATAGCCTGCTGCACCTGCATGCCTACTTTCAATGACTGGTGTACCATGACGCCCAGGTCTCGTTGCATCTCCCCTTTTCCTAATCGGCCACCATTCAGATAATAGTCTGCTTTCCTGTTTTTGCCACCGAGGTGGATAACCTCACATTTATCCACATTATACTGCATCTGCCATGCATTTGTCCACTCACCCAGCCTATCCAAGTTACCTTGCAGCCTCCTAGCATCCTTCTCACAGCTAACACTGTCCCCCAGCTTCGTGTCATTCGCAAACTTGGAGATGTTGCATTCAATTCCCTTGTCCAAATCATTAATATATATTGTAAATAGCTGTGGTCCCAGCACTGATCATTGCGGTAACCCACTAGTCACTGCTTGCCATTCTGAAAAGGACCCGTTTACTCCTACTCTTTGCTTCCTATTTGCCAGCCAGCTCTCTGTCCACATCAATACTGAACCCCCAAAACCGTGTGCTTTAAGTTTGTATACTAATTTCTTATGTGGGACCTTGTCGAATGCCTTCTGAAAGTCCAGACATAACACATCCAATGGTTCTCTTATGTAACTTCTATTGGTCACTAATACCTATCAGAATATATTGGGATTGGTTATTAGAATCCAATATGTAACTGCTATTGTTTACTAATACTTCCGAGAATAGATTACGTTTGTATTGGCTATTAACGCTATCAGAATATAGTGCACAAGATCCCAGTTGATTAAATATCTGTATGAAAGGTGTCATTCATCATTAATTTTGGAGCAGTGTATTATTTGTGACTGTGCTGCACCCCTTGTGCACAAGTAAATAAAATGTGTCTGGAGACGAGTTCATGTTGTCAGAGTCGTATATTATTCGGCCACCACACCGGGAGATTGTGTAGGGCGAGGAGGACTGAGTGAAGATGTCCAGTGAAACAATCACCTGTGCTTGGACTAACCCCTCCATCCCCACCACTGGCCACATCTCCCCTGTCTGCTTTCTGCAAAGACCGTGTCCCTCCTCAACTTCCTGGTTAACTCATCCCTTCCCACCCAAACAGCCCCTCCCCAGGTATCTTCCCTGCAGGAGATGCGACCGCTGTCCCTATACCTCTTCCCTCGACTCTGTCTGGGGATCCCAACACTCCATTCAGGTTAGGCAGAGGTTCACTTGCATCTCCTCCAAACTCATCTACTGTGTCTGCTGTTCCAGATGTGGACTCCTATATATTGGCGAGACCAAACGCAGGCTCAGCAATCGTTTCGCTGAACACCTCCGCTCAGTCCGACTATGCCTATGCAATCTCCCGGTAGCTAAACAATTTAACTCCCCTTCCATTCACACGCTGATATTTCTGACCTGGGCCTCCTCCACTGTCAGAGTGAAATCACACGCAAATTGAAGGCATATTTCTTTTGGGTAGTTTACAACTCAGTGGTATGAATATCGATTTCTCTAATGTCAAGTAACCCTTGCATCCCCTCTCTCTCCAAATCTCCCCCACCCTAGTCCTCTGACCAGTTTCACTGTCCTCCTGATTAATTTCAACGATTGTATGCCTCGCTGTCACCTCCTCTTCAGCTACCAATGAACCATTCAACAGTTCTTTGATGAACTTGCTTCGATCTGTCGTTTTCACACCTTACCCTCCCATATTACTAGTTTCCATCTCCCCCCGACTCAGAAGAAGGGTCTTGACCCAAACGTCACCCATTCCTTCTCTCCTGAGATGCTGCCTGTCCTGCTGTGTTACTCTGGCATTTTGTGACTATTATCTGCACATTTCAGATGTTCCCTTGGAATTTTGATTTGTATCCTGTTTTTGTTTAACATCAATGCCAAGCAGGACAAAAGAAGCCCATTCCAAAAACTTATTTTAATATATCAGTTTAAATAAATTACCTGCTAAGCCAAGGCTTGGGTCTGGCTATTTTTGCAGCTCCCTTCATTAATGCTTCTGATCTTTATTTTATAAAGGAACTGAGAAATAAGCAGGGAAGCATCTGAAGCACCACGTGTAGTCTGATCTGTCTCTTCCTTTGAATTACCAGTAATTAATATGTAAATCCCGGGTGCTTATCACGACTGCTCTATATGTGTCCCAGACATAAAAAAAGCAAAGCTCTCCCCTTGGTGTCCAGGAAAGAATACGTCACCTGGAATTTTGAAATGCAAGCAAATGAAATTCAACAAGGAAGAAAATAAGAAACTGCAGATTCTGGTTAATAAACAATAGGACACAAAGTGTTATAGTAAAGAGTTGCTGCCTTACAGCACCAGTTTTAGTTCAGTTTAATTTAGTTTAGAGGTACAGTGTGGCAACAGGCCCTTCAGCCCACCATGTATGCACTGACCAGCAATCCACGTACACGAGCTCTATCCTACACACTGGGGATAATTTTACAATTTTACTGAAATAAATTAACCTACAAACCTGTACGTCTTTGGATTGTGGGGGGAAAACGGAGCAGCCAGAGAAACCCGATGTGGTCACAGGGAGAACATACAAACTCTGTGCAGACATCACTCATAGTCAGGATCGAACCCGGGTCTCTGGCTTTGTAAGGCTCTATGATTGTACATGATTATACAAGATTGTACAAGAGATACATGATTGTGACCATGTTCAGTCTTTCTTCTGACTGGATAGCAGGCAACAAAAAAGCTTTTCACGGTACCTCGGTACACATGACCATAAACTAAATTTAAGATAATCTGAGCTAAATTAAGGTGAACTAAAATAAATAATGCTAAACCGAACTAAGCTAAGCTAAACTAAGTTAAATGAAACTAAATGTTCTGAAGAAGGTTTTCGACCAAAAACGTCACCCATTCCTTCTCTCCAGAGATGCTGCTTGTCCCACTGAGTTACTCCAGCATTTTGTGTCTAAACCAAGATGAACTAAACTAAACTAAACAATAAATACATAAGAGGGGAAAGGGTAACTAGAGAGAGATTGGGACCCCTCATGAATCAAAGCGGTCACCTCTGTGTGGAGCCACAAGAGATGGACAAGGTCCTCAATGAGTATTTATTCTCTGTATTTACTGAGGAGAAAGACAGGAGGATGGAGGAATTTGGGGCAGTCACTGGAAGTGGCTTGAGAGCAGTCAGTGTTATCATTGAAGAGGTGCTGAAGGTACTATCGTGTATGAAGGTTTTTTTTTTGGATTTGTTGTTGTTTATTTTTGTTAGAAGTACAATAGTGCAGTACTTGAGTACCTAATACATACATACATATTTCCATTCTTGTACATCTTCGTATTTTTAATTTAATAATAAAAGAACAGTGAGAGAAAAAAGAGATAAAGAGTATCGGAATAGATAGACAAGCGAGTAGAAACAGATAGCAAAAGAAATAAAGGACCGAGATGAGAAGCTAAAAAGATTGAAAAAAAAGGAGAAAGTAGAGAAAAGAGAGATTAGGAGAGATCTACCTATTTCGTCTTTTTGCCCATCCGTCACCCGGTTCCAAACCATTTAATTTCTAAGGTTATGTTATGTTGCACCATCTACTTGTAAAAAGTTGATTAAAGGAGACCAAGTCTTTAAGAATTGGTCTACTTTGCCTAATAGGAGGAATCTAATTTCTTCAAGATGTAGCGTTTCCGACATATTTGAAATCCACATTTTGAATGTTGGCGTGGTTGCGTTTTTCCAAAATTTGAGTATAAGTTTTTTTTGCTGTTATTAAACCATAATTAAACCAAAAGCTTCTTGGAATATAGTTAGTTTACTTCCCTCTTCCATTGATTCAAATATAATCAGTTCTGTATTGTGGTTCAATTTTGTGTTAAATAGTTTTGTAAAAATTCAAAAAATTTCATTCCAAAATTTATGCAGTTTTGTACAAGAGACAAAGGAATGTGCTATAGTGGCATTTTGAGTTTGACATTTATCACAGATGGGGGAAACATTTGAAAATATTATATTCAGTCTAGTTTTCGAATAGTATAATCTATGTAAAATTTTAAATTGAATTAGGTTATGTCTTACATTAATTGAACATTTATTTGCATAGATTTTTTTCCCATCTATCGTTCGGAATTTTTATCAATAACTCTTGTTCCCAGTCCCTTCTAATTGCCTCTGTCGTTGGTGTTTCTATATTTAGAATTATGTTATATAAGTAAGATATTAAATTGCTTGATTCTGCCTTCCTATTCATTCCTTCCTCTAATAAATCTGGGGTTAAAGTTTGATATCCTTGTACATATTTTTTCAAATAATCTTGAATTTGCAGATATTGATTACTTTTCAAATTATATTTTAGTTGTAATTGTTGGAATGATAAAAGTTTTCCCATTTCATACATATCTCCCATCATTTTAATTCCTATTCTTTCCTATTGATTAAACGTTTTATCAATAATAGATGGTGTCAATGAGGAATTATTAGTTATTGGAGAAAGAAGCGATAGTTTTCTTGATTTTAATGTTAATTTTATTTCTTTCCAAATTCGTATTATACTGTGAATAATTGGATTTTTCTTATATCATATTGTTCAGTTTCATCGGGGAAAGAAGGATTGCTCCTATGTTATAAGGGGATGAAGGTTGACAAATCTCCAGGGCCTGCTCAGATATATTCGAGGACTTTGCAGGAAACCAGAGAGGAAATTGCTGGAGCCCTGGTTGAAATTTACGAGTCATCCATAAATACAGGAGTGGTGCCGGAAAACTGGAAGGTGGCAAATGTTGTGCCTATATTCAAGAAGTACTACAGGGTAAATGCTGGGAACTATAGGCCAGTGAGCTTATCATTTGTAGTTGAAAAGTTACTAGAGGGTATTCTGAGCGATAGGATATGCAGGTATTTAGAGGAACATGGTTTGATTAGGGATAGGGTGCATGGATTTGTATGTGAGAGGCCTCCTCAGACTGACTTTGAGCCCTACCATGGAACGTGGACTTAACATCAGAGCTGATTCCTTGCCTGGGATCACTCCAACTGCATCCTGCAGATTTTGCCATCGTGAGCACGCAGTCTCGGGAGAGACTGTGGAAGTCAGGAGCTCCAACAATGCAGAGGTTCGACTAGCCCTGACCCGGGGTCCGATCGCTGGCAAGGGGGAGCTGACATCCCCACCCCACCGATGCAGGAGCTGATCGCCTGAAGTGGCGGGCCCGACCGCCAGCTACAGGAGTCAAGATCGTCCCATCAACGGAGTGTTCAAGGCCCCCGGCCGTGGGAGAACAATGAAGGGAAGAGATTTAAACATTTTTTTGCCTCTAGCACAGTGAGGAATGTGGAGGAGTCACTGTGGTGGATGTTTATGTTAAAATGTGTTTGTGTTCTGTTGCTTTTTATTTGTATGACTGACTTGGCAAATGAAATTCCTCATATGTTGCAAAACATACTTGTGTCAGAACTGAACGAGGAGGACACAAATGCAGGCTCAGACATAGGGCAGATCCGTATTCAGAGTTTAATCGGTCCAAGTCGGTACACAGGTAAGCAAACACTGAAGCAACATTAATCTAGGAGCAAAAACAGTGGTTGAAAAACAGGCCGTGGTCGAGTACACAAAGTCACAATATTTCTAGAGCTGGAACGAGGTGATACCAGGTAGCATACACAACGAACTGGCAAAGAAATCTAAAACAAAGGCTTAAATACAGTCTTAAAAGGGGATATCGAGACACAGGTGAAACACATCAGGGCGGGGTCAACAATCACATGAGGGTAAACGACCCTACAGGAAATGGCACCTGAAACAAGAGAAGATGTGAGGCACCAAAATAAAACAAGAATGCAAACTCAAATACTCAAAACCAATAAGGAACAGAAACTAGATTAAACGAGAGACCTGGCTCCTGACGGCCCAGGATCGTTAGGATGTTGGCGCCGATATTCCCTGATAAGTTCTGGGTCGCATATGTTGTGAGCCGGCACCCAGGACCGCTCCTCAGGTCCATAACCCTCCCAATCCACAAGATACTGACAACCACGACCATGCCGGCGCATCCCCAGCAACCGGCTGACCGTAAACACTGGACCCCCATCAAGGAACCGGGGGGGGCAGAGGCGGTGTGGAGGCAGGGACCAAAGAACTCTCCTTAACTGGCTTCAGTTGGGAGACATGGAAAGTGGGGTGGACCCTCATGGCACGGGGAGTCCGAGACAAACCGCCACAGGATTGATGACCTTCGAGATCGGGAAAGGACCAACAAAACGAGGAGCCAGCTTCTGGGATTCCATCCTCGGAGGAAAGTCTCGAGTGGAGAGCCACACCTTTTGGCCCGGCGAGTATACTAGAGCTGGCATTCTTCCATGATCAGCCATCCTCTTGTAACGCGCAGAACTGCGCAACAGCATCTGACGAGCCCCATTCCAAACCTTGCCACAGCGACGGATGGGAGCCTGAGTAGAGGGCACACTGGACTCCTTCTCCACAGCAGGGAACAATGGTGGTTGATAACCATAGGCACACTGGAATGGAGAGAGACCAGAGGATGAGCAAGGAAGTGTGTTGTGTGCATACTCCACCCAAATAAGGTGTTTGCTCCAAGTTGAAGGATTCTGTGCCACCAAGCACCGCAGTCCTGTCTCCGGCCTTCAGTTTGTCCATTGGATTCCGGGTGATAACCAGATGCAAGGCTGACCGTGGCATCCAACAGAACAAAACTCCTTCCAAAACCTGGACATGAACTGAGGCCCCCGGTCAGACACAATGTCTCTGGGAAATCCATGAATTCGAAAAACATGAGACAACATGACCTCTGCCGTCTTCCTGGCAGAGGCAAGCTTATGCAACAGAATGAAATGGACCATCTTAGAAAATCTGTCCACCACAGTCATGATTGGTGTTACCTTCAGAAGAGGGCAGGGCCGTGACAAAGTCCATGGAGATCTCTGACCAGGAGTGCGAGGGGACAGGCAGCGGATTCAGGAGGCCAAAGGACAAATACTGCAGGCGGCGACGTACTCCTTAATCCCCTTCTCCATGGAAGGCCACCAAAACCGCTGTTTGGCCACTAACAGGGTTCGACGGACACTGGGATGACAGGAGATCCGAGACGTCTGAGCCCAGTGAATCATCTGTGAACGAAGAGACTTGGGAACAAACAGACGATTAGAAGGACACCCTAACGGAGACTGAACACCAGCAGTAGCCTCGGAAACTCTCCTCTCAATCTCCCAAGTAACCGCCCCAACAAAACAGGAAGCAGGCAGAATGGGAGTTGAAACTTTAGGGGATGGGTCAGGATCAAATCGTCTGGAGAGAGCATCAGGTTTGCCATTCTTGGCACCAGGGCGGTAAGACAGTACAAAATCAAATTGATTAAAGAAGAGAGCCCACCTAGTTTGGCGCGAGTTGAGGCGTTTGGCTGACTTGATGTATTCCAGGTTCTTGTGGTCTGTCCAAACTAGAAACGGCTGCTTGGTACCCTCCAACCAATGTCTCCATTCCTCCAAGGCTGCTTTAACCGCTAACAGTTCACGGTTACCCACATCGTAATTTCTCTCAGCAGGAGAAAACTTTCTTGAGAGGAAAGCGCAGGGATGTAGTCGACCATCTGTGGAGGATCTCTGGGAGAGTACGGCCTCGATGCCCACACCCGAGGCATCCACGAACTGGAGTGACGGGTCAG
This sequence comes from Okamejei kenojei, assembly GCA_035221665.1. Classification (NCBI taxonomy): domain Eukaryota; kingdom Metazoa; phylum Chordata; class Chondrichthyes; order Rajiformes; family Rajidae; genus Okamejei; species Okamejei kenojei. The sequence goes on along the minus strand of CM069140.1, from coordinate 8,719,787 downwards.
GGTGAACCAGGATGGGGGCTGAGGAGAAGCTCCTCGAGTTTCATAAATGCAGTTTCTGCTTGAGGGGACCAAGAGAAAGGCACGTGGGGTGAGGCGAGAGCATGGAGTGGTGCAGCAATAACACTAAAGTTCCGGATAAACTTCCTATAAAAATTAGCAAACCCAAGGAACCCCTGAAGTCATTTACGACTGGAGGGCGTAGGCCAGGTGGCCACACCACTGACCTTGCCCGGGTCCATCTATATCCCATCAGGTGACACAACATAACCAAGGAATTGAACAGTGTTAACATGAAATTCACATTTTTCAGCTTTCACAAACAGATCATTCGAGAGCAAACGTTCCAGCACCTGGTGTACATGCTGCACATGGGAAGTTTCATCTGGAGAAAAAAATCAAAATGTCATCAAGGTACACAAACACAAATGTGTTCAGTATGTCCCGTAATACATCGTTCACCGTGCCTTGAAAAACGGCTGGAGCATTAGCAAGACCAAACGGCATGACCCGATATTCTTAATGACCACTGGGTGTGTTAAACGCAGTCTTCCATTCATCCCCCTCCCTTATCCTTACTAGATGATAAGCATTTCTAAGATCTAACTTAGTGAATATTTTAGCATCTTTTAACAGTCCAAATGCAGAGGAGATAAGAGGAAGAGGGCATCTGTTCTTAACAGTAATGTCATTGAGTCCTCTGTAGTCAATGCAGGGCCGAAGTGTTCCATCCTTCTTATTCACAAAGAAGATCCAGCTCCTGCAGGTGAAGAGGAAGGTCTGATGATCCCAGCAGCAAGGGCGTCCTCAATGTACTTCTCCATGGCGAGCCGCTCAGGTGAAGACAAGGAATAAAGACGACCCTTAGGAGGCGCTGTACCTGGCAGAAGGTCAATGCAGCAGTCGTATGGTCTATGCGGTGGAAGAGAGGTGACCTTGGCCTTGTTGAACACCCCCTTTAGGTCTAGATAACACGAGGGAACCCTGGTGAGATCTGGAAAATCACCCTCCTTAGAACGGGGAGGCTGCCGGAGGGTGGTCCTGGAAGATCCCAGCAAACTGCTCCTTGATGGATCCTTTGTAGACTCAGGAGAGGAATCATGTAGATAGATGAGTTTACAGTTATTACCCCAAGAAATTACTTCCCCAGTACCTCAGTTCATGTGAGGATTATGGTAAGACAGCCAAGGGAGCCCCAAAACCAGAGGATGAAGAGAACAGTCGAGGAGATGAAAACTGATGGTCTCCAAGTGATTACCTGCCACGATGAGTTGAACAGGTTGAGTTCGGTGAATCACCCTGTACACTAGACGCCCATCCAGTGCACTAGCCTCCAGAGGATCTTGAAGCTCTTCACGTTCCTGCTTCAATTCATCAGTCAAGCGAATGTCCATAAAGTTCTCATCTGCCCCAGAATCAACCAAAGCCTGCAGGGAGTGCCACTGGGAATGCACCAACAATTGTACAGTTGTGAGTTGACGAGAGGAACGGCTCATAGGAGTGGTACAGCTCACCAATATCCTCTCTTTCATTGGTGAGCCTTGACTTTTACTGAACAGCTGTTCAACAAATGTCCCAGCTCCCCACAGTACAAACACCTCCCCTCCCTTAGGCGGCACTGCCGTTCCTCCGGGCTGAGTTTGGCTCGTCCCACCTGCATGGGCTCCTCCAAAAAGACAGGTGGCACTGTAGACTGACTGGACCGGCCGAGAGGGACAAAGGGCGACGCGGCCGCCACTGTTGGGAGGACAACCAAACTGCCGCCGATCTCCTCTCTCGCTCTTTCTCTCAGCCTATCATCAATCTGGACAGCCAGGGAAATCATAGACTCGAAGTCAGAAGGCAGGGTTAGTGGAGCCAACTGAACTTTGATAGCTTCAGACAGTCCATTGCAAAAAGCATCCAACAAAGCAGATTCATTCCATCCACTCTTAGCAGCAACAGTTCGAAATTCAATAGCAAAATCCATAACAGAGCGATTACCTTGTTTCATGGAGACCAGGTTCTGTGAAGCCTCTTGGCCAGAATTGGAGTGATCAAATGTGCGGGACAGAGCTTCCATGAACAGGACCGATGTCTGGCAACCAGGAGAATAGCCCAAGCCTCCGCTCTACCCAACAGGTGCATGATGATAAAGGCTACCTTTGAGTGTTCTGATGGAAAGGAAGCCGCTTGAAGATCGAAATACAGCCCACACTGAATCAAGAAAGGTCTACACTTCTCCGATTCCTCTGAAAAGTGTTCCGGTCTTGCCAGGTGGACGAATGGAGACGCTGCAGCAGCTGTGGCCATCGGAGCCCCTGGAGACACAGACAAGGAAACAGACTCGGCAGGCACGGAGCCGCAGCAGGAAACAAAGAATTCAGCTGAGTAGCCAGGTGTTCAAACGGAGAACTTAGTGTGTTCACCTGTGAACCGATGTCCGCCTGGAACCCCTGCTGACGCTCGCCGAGAGCCCGGAACCCGGCGACGATCAAGGTGAGTTGACCCTCATAATGCGAGATGCGCTCCTTTTGCTTCTGGAGCACTGCACGAAAAGGACCAGAGCCCACTGAGTCCATTGTTGGCCAGTTCGTACTGTCAGAAATGCAGGCTCAGACATAGGGCAGATCCGTATTCAGAGTTTAATCAGTCCAAGTCAGTACACAGGTAAGCAAACAGTGAAGCAACAGTAATCTAGGAGCAGGCAAAAACAGTGGTCGAAAAACAGGCCGTGGTCAAGTACACAAAGGCAACATTTTTTTTACAGAGCTGGAACGAGGTGATACCAGGTAGCATACACAACAAACTGGCAAAGAAACCTAAAACACAAAAGCTTAAATACAGACTTAACAGGGGATAACGAGACACAGGTGAAACACATCAGGGTGGGGTCAACAATCACATGAGGGTAAACGACCTGACAGGAAATGGCACCTGAAACAAGAGAAGATGTGAGGCACCAAAATAAAACAAGAATGCAAACTCAAATGCTCAAAATCAATAAGGAACAGAAACTAGATTAAACACGAGACCTGACAACTTGGTTAATAAAGAATTATTGTGATTATGATGGTATCCAAGGAGAGATAGCTGAATGGATGGAAAATTGGCCTCATGGAAGGAAGCAGAGGGTGATGGTGGATGGTTGCTTCTCAGACTGGATGCCTGTGACTAGTGGTGTGCCTCAGGGTATGGTGCAGGGTCTGTTATTTTTTGTTATTTATATCAATGATTTGGATGAAAACATACATGACAAGATTAGCAAGTTTACAGATGATACAAAAGTGGGTGGTTTTGCAGATAGTGAAGATGGATGTGAAAAATTGCAGCAGGACCTTGATTGGTTGGCCAGGTAGACTGAGGAATAGTTGATGGAAATTAACACAGAGAAATGTGAGGTGTTGCATTTTGAGAAGTCCAACATGACTTATGCAGTGAATAGTGGGGCTCCGGGGAGTGTTGTAGAGCAGAGGGATCTAGGAGCGCAGATATATAATTCAATGAAGGTGTAGTCGCAGGGCGAAAAGGCATTTGGCACATTTGTATTAATCTGTCTGAGTATTCAGTAAAGAAGTTGGGAGGTCATGTTGCAGTTGTATAAGATGTTGGTGAGGTTGTATTTAGAGTATTGTGTTCTGTTCTGGGCACCATATTATAGACATTTTGTCAAGCTGGAAATGGTACAGGGAAGATTTACAAGGATGTTGCCATGGCTGGAGGGTGTGAGCTATAGGGAGAGGTTGAATAGGTTGGGTATCTATTTCTTGGAGTGTAGGTGGATGAGGGGTGATTTTATTGAGGTGTACAAAATCATGACAGAACTATATCGGGCAGATGCACAGAGTCTCTTGCCCGGAGTAGGTGAATCGCAGACCAGATGATGTAGGTTTAAGGTGAAGGGGAAAAGATTTAATATGAATCTGAGGGGTAGCTTTTTCACTCAAAGGGTGGTGGGTGTATGGAACAAGTTGCCAGAAGTAGCTGAGACAGGAACTATTCCAACATTTAAGGAACAGTTAGACAGGTTCATGGATAGGATAGGTTTGAAGCAATGTGAACCAAGTGCAGGCAGGTGGGACTAATGTAGCTGGGACATGCTGTGCAAGTTGGGCCTTCTTCCACATTTTCACTCTATGACTGTAAACAAGCTCTCAGATAAACTAAGGTAAATTAAGCTAAGATACACTAACCTAAACTAAGCTAAGCTAGGCAAAGGTAAGATAAGCTAAATTAAACTAAAATAAACTGGTTTAAAACATGCCAGACAAGGCAGAGGTGGGTTGATCAGATTGGCATCCTGACAGTGTCAATATGTGAACCTGGTGTATACCAGTCAACTGCTGGCAAGCAAGCTGCGGCCTTCTCTCGGTGAAAGATTTACTGAACCCATTCACTCGCAGATAAAGTGGGATCTACAGAGCTGCAGGGGCAAAAGTGCCGGGAGTGATTTGAGCCACCTGCCTTCAGACAGCTAAGATGGATTTGAATGTTTTAACAATGGGATCAATAGAGATGGTGCACACTAAACCCTGACCCATCAGGTATTTATGTAGAAAGTGTGACGTTGAAGGTGACCGGCCCTAAAGGCCAGTCCACTGGCTTATCACAAGGCAACAGACAGGGAGCTCTGGCCCAGCCATCCTGACGTCAAATACATCAAACTGTGATCACACAGGGCATGGAATCGGCAGAGTCTGTTACAGCTTGGAACTATGAGCCCAAGTGTAGGAGGATAAGACAGATTCTGGGAACCGAACCTGGTCTCAAGCTACTATCACTGACAACAAGTGAGTCATAAAGTCATTCAGCGTGGAAACAGGCCCTTCAGCCCAGCTTGCCCACACCGACCAACATGTCCCATCTGAACTAGTCCCACCTGCCCGCATTTGGTCCATATCCCTCTAAACCTATACTATCCCTGTCTAAATGTTTCTTAAATGTTGCAATAGTCCCTGCCTCAACTACATCCTCTGGCAGCTCATTCCATACACCCACCATCCTTTGTGTAAAAAGATTACCCCTCAGGTTCCTATCAAATCAATCGACCCTCACCTTAAACCCATGTCTTCTGGTTCTCGATTCCCCTACTCTAAGCAAAAGATTGATAAAATTGTGAAACTGTACTAATTTGAGACAAAATTTAACAGTTATTTTAATGAATGTGATAGATAAAACAACTCAGTATTTTCCAGTTATATATTTAATGAATCAATATTTCTGATTGATTGATAGATTGAAAGGTACAACATGGACGCAGGCCCTTCAGCCATCGGGTCCACACCAACCATTGATCACCTATTTACATTAGTACCATGTTATCCCACCTTCTCATGCACTCTCAACACACTGGGGACAATTTACAGAGGTCAATTAACCTATAAATCCAAACGTCTTTGGGATGTGGGAGGAAACTGGAGAAAACCCTTGCGAACACAGGGAGAACATGCAAATTCCACACAGACAGCACCCAAGGTCAGAATCAAACCCAGATCTCTGGTATTGTGAGGCAGCGGCTCTACCAGATATGCACTGTTTTATATGTGAATTATTGTCAAATGCAACGCTAGCTGGCTAATTATAAGGTTCCAGACCTAAAAATCGGAATCACAAAATTGAAAGTGAAGATAGGCACAGAATGCAGGAGTAACTCAGCGGGTCAGGCAGCATCTCTGGAGAACATGGATAGGTGACGTTCACAGAGTGCTGGAGTAACTCAGCGGGTCAGGCAGCATCTCTGGAGAACATGGATAACTCGCGTTTTGGATCAAAACCCTGGCAAGCAAGCTGCGGCCTTCTCTCGGTGAAAGATTTACTGAACCCATTCACTCGCAGATAAAGTGGGATCTACAGAGCTGCAGGGGCAAAAGTGCCGGGAGCGATTTGAGCCACCTGCCTTCAGACAGCTAATATGGATTTGAATGTTTTAACAATGGGATCAATAGAGATGGTGCACACTAAACCCTGATCCATCAGGTATTTATGTAGAAAGTGTGACGTTGAAGGTGACTGAGAGGGTTGAGGGAAACTACTGTAAAAGTATGAAAATATACAGACCAAATCAGAGCTGGCTCCGATGACCAAGGAAAGGTTTAGCCCACAATAGTCCATTGCTACACAAATTAATAGTGAACCTGGGTATCATATTTCTTAAAAGAAAGATTTTCCGCTGTGGTTGAGATGGCTAGTGCACGATGCGCTCGTTAAGGCGAGACAGAAAGTTGCTGAGAGTTGGGGGTGAAGGAGTGGTTGAATATGCCGGACATCATCGGCAGATAAGGGAACAGTCTAGGCAAGGATTAGCAAAGCTGAAACTAAGTGACTGAACAAAGAGTCTGAAGCAAGGTCTCAACCAGCAACATCACCTATCCATGTTCTCCAGGGATGCATCGGGATGCATCACAGCGTGGTTTGGGAACAGCTCCATCAAAGGCCATGAGAAAATGCAGAGAATTGTGGACGCAGCCCAGACCATCACACAAACCAACCCTTCCATTGACTCCATCTACATTTCACGCTGCCTCGGCAAGGCCAGCAACATAATCAAGGACCAGTCTCACCCTCGCCGGTCACTCCCTCTTCTCCCCTCTCGTATCAGGCAAGAGGTACAGAAGTATGAAAACGCCCACCTCCACATTCAGGGACAGTTTCCTCCCAGCTGTTATCAAGCAACTGACCATCCTATCACCAACTAAAAAGTCCTTCAAACTATTTTTAATTGGACTTTACTGGACTTTATCTTGCTCTCAACGTTTACCCCTTATTCTGTATCTGTACACTGTGTTCAGCTCGATTGTAATCATGTATATTCTTTCACTGACTGGATAGCATGCAAAAAAAAACTTTTCACTGTACCTTGGTACACGTGATAATATTAAACTAAAAAAATTCTTGACATAAATTCAATCGTCAAACTCAAGTACAGTAGAGCAAAGGGGAAGATACAGAGCGGAATATAGTTCTCAGCATTGTATAGTTTGTCTAACCCTGTGACTGCAAGACAGTGGCTATTTATAGGAAAGGGTTAAGGATAGAAATCAGTAGCAAAGCCTTGCATTTATAGAGCACCTTTAATAACAGGAACATGTCCCAAGGCATTCACAATTAAGAAGATACAATGTTTTGTCATCAATGGGGTATTATCCAGCTTCAGTTGTCTGTAATCAAAGCATGTCGTCAGTTTGATCAGGTTTGCTATCTCCAGCCCTCCAGTCAGTAGTTGCCGGTGTCTCTGTAATTGACATGGATTTCTGGTTTGATTTCACAAACCAGCCCCAAGAGCTTCTGCAGGACCTTCTCACTGTTCTGCTCATGGTTGCTGATTAGCTCATTGATTCTTGCTCTGGTTTGTTCATCCACGTGAGCCAAAAGATTACCTTGAGATCCCATTATCTGGGAAAAAGCAGAGATAGATGATAGAACATAGAATAGTACAGCACAGGTATAGGCCCTTTGGTATGTGCTGAACGCGATGCCAAAACCAACTCTTACCTGCCTGCACGTAATCCATATCCTTCCATTCCCTGCAGGCACATGTGTCTATCTAAAAGCCACTATCGTATCTGCCTCCACCACTATCCCTGGCAGTGTGTTCCAGGCACCCACCACACTCTGTGTAATAAACCTGCCTCGCGCATCTCCTTTAAACTTTCCCCCTCTCACCTTAAAGCTATGAGTTTGACATTTCCATCCTGGGAATCTGATGTTTATAGTAAATGGAAGAAAACACATGCCTGCAATTCCTGTTTCAAGCATTTTGGAAACACTTCATGGCAGTACGATATTTGTTGTGTAAACATTCAAGATTTCAATTGTCCTCTAGTTGGTCGGCCTCTTTGACCACTCTCAGGAAAATGCTGGAATAAGGTACAATGCTGATGGAACAAGGAGCTGCAGATGCTGGTTTACCATAGAAAGACACAAAATGCCGGAGTAACTATGGGCATATTATGGGGGCAGAGTAACCACAACCCCCCCCCCTCACTGGATGGTCTATTTGAACCCCTGTTTTGGGCTAGCAAATCAAATTATATTGTCACCTGCCATTTCTGCAGTGTCCATGATGGCAAAAGTGTTGTTATCATCAAGGAATTATACCAAAACCGCCATTGCTTCTTGCCAATGATAATCCAAGATGAGGAAGGGAACTCCCACAACGTCAGTTCAAAAGAAGAGAAAGTTGATTTGGAAATATAATTGCTGCTGGCGTTACACTCCCTACCCAACATACGATGAGGGGAGACACAGAGTGCTGGAGTAACTCAGCGGGTCAGGCAGCATCTGTGGAGAACATGGATAGGTGATATTTCAGGTTGGGATCTTTCTTTGGACCTATCCATGTTCTCCAGAGCTGCTGCCTGACCTGTTGAGTTAGTCCAGCACTTTGTATCTTTTTTTGCATCTGCAGTTCTTTGTTTCTCCAGTGCTATGAAAGTACCTTTGAAGAAGGTGACTAAGCAATTCCTTCTGTAGGGTAATTAGGGGTGGAGAATAAATGGTGGCCTTGCAAACTTTAGGTTAGTTTAGTTTATAATTGTTATGTGTATCAAGGTTCAGTGAAAGGTTTTTTGTTGCGTGCTATTCAGTCAAAGCAATGATTATACATGATTAGAATCAAGCCATCCGCATTGTGTTCCTGAATCTGGAGATGTGCATTTTCACACTTTAGTACTTCTAGCCTGATGAAAGAGGGGAGAAGAGGGAGCGACCAGGGTGAGACTGGTCCTTGATTATGCTGCTGGCCTTGCCGAGGCAGTGTGAAGTGTAGATGGAGTAAATGGAAGGGAGGTTGGTTTGTGTGATGGTCTGGGTTGTGTCCACAATTCTCTGTAATTTCTTGCAGTCTTAGATGGAGCTGTTCCCAAACCAAGCTGTGATGCATCCTGATAAAATGCTTTCTATGGTGCATCTGTAGAAGTTGGTGAGGGATGTTGGGGACATGCCGAACTTCCCAACTCTTGAGTAAGTAGAGGCGTTGGTGTGCTTTCTTTGGTGCCCTTGTAACAATGGCCACCAAGACACATCCGACACACACATTCAGCTGCTGCCAGTGTCTCAGCGTGTATGGGTGAGATGGGGCTAGAGATATTCCCACAACATCATAGCAGTCCATCAGCACCAGGTGAAAGGTTGGTGCCCGACAACAATTCTTCAATTATCTATTAATGTAGTAGCTAATTGATACTTCTGTTACTTAAAGTGTGCAACTTATGTAAGGAAAATAAAAGTATGTTTTCATTTAAATTGAAATAAATTGGTTGATTTGGAGCAACTTATGTGTTGATGTGAAGATAGACACAAAATGCTGGAGTAACAGACAGCATCTCTGGAGAAAAGGAAACATCAGACCTTCAGATGTTTTCAGACTGTCTATAAGTCTGAAAAAGGGTGTCGACCCAAAACGTCACCTATTCCTTTTCTCCAGTGATGTTGTCTGACCTGCTGAATTATTGCAGCTTTTTGTGTCTATGTTCGGTTTAAACCAGCATCTACAGTTCCTTCTTGGACATTATTTGTTGAGGTGTCGCACTTTGATACATCAAACCAGGGCTTGACTTACACAGTAAATAGTAGAGCCCTGGAGAGTGTTGGAGAGCAGAGAGATCTGGGAGCATCGGTGCACGGCTCGCGGAAGGTGGCTAATCATGTGGACAAAGTGGTGGTGAAGAAGGCATTTGGCCCACTTGCATTTATTGGGAAGGGCACAAAGTATAAATGTTAGGACATGATGATGGAGCTGTGCAAGTCGTTGGTGAGATCACACTTGGAGCAGAGTGTGGAGTTCTGGTCACCCAGCTTCCGGAAGGGTCACTAATTTGGATAGGGTGCAGAAGAGATGCACCAGGATGTCACCTGGACTTGCAGGTTTGAGTTATAGGGAGAGGTTGGATAGGCTGGGACATAGGAAGGAAGGAATGGATTGGTAGGAAGCTTAGGGTTGATCTACTGTGGTGTACAAGATCACGAGGGGCATGGATAAAGTGAACACACAGTCTTTTTCCCAGGGTAGAGGATTCTAAAACTAGAGGGCATAGGCTTAAGGTGAGAGGGGAGGGTATTAAGATGAACTTCAGGAGCAACTTGTTCACTCAGAGGGTAGTCCGTATCTGGAATTAGCTGTCAGAGGATGTTGTGGATGTTTTTAAATGACATTTGGACAGATATATGAACATGAAGGATTAAGAAGATTGTTGGCCAAATTCAGGCAAATGGGACTAGCCCATAACACTCACCTCCACTCAATCCGCTTGGACCTACCTGATCTCCCAGTTGCCAAACACTTGAATTCCCCTTCCCATTTCCACACTGATCTTTCTGTCCAGGGCCTCCTCCATTGTCAGAGTGAGGCCAAACGCAATTTGGAGGAGCAGCTCCTCATATTTTGCTTGGGCAGCTTACACCCCAGCGGTATGAACATTGATTTCTTTAACTTCAAGCAACCCTTGCATCCCCTCTCCCTACATCCCTCCCCCCACCAAAGTCATTGTACCAGCTTCAAAGTCGTCTTGTTGAGTCTCATTGTCTGGAACTTGTATTTGCCCAGGCCACAGATAACAATGGCCTATTTCCTTTATCATTGTGTAAGGGATAAAGTGATTAAACCCCACTATTGTAAGGGGCATTAAAGAGGATTCAAACCGATAGGGGCCAGGGAGAGGGTTCTGACACAGCTGTGTATAAAAGTTACCAGACCCCATCCTTCAGTAAGAAGTGATAGCATTGTAAAGTGGTAGAAGGGAGTGATGTAGATAGACCCTTATCAGTAGAAGGAAGTGATAGATGGGACCCTTGTCACTATAGCTTAGCTTTAGTGCTGATATAGGAGAACTGAGAGAGTTCACTTGGAGGTGAGTAAAACTAGGGCAGGACATGAACAACTGAGCATGCTTAATAAAATAAATGAATATTACAACACACCCCTGGTCAATAAACTGCTCATTACCATGCACATGTCTGGACATGCGATATATGATGTGGGAGGTACTGGGGGGATGTACCTACAGATTGTGCACCTCAGACTCTGATTGGAGAAGGGTCTGGAGGGGAGGTTGAATGTAGAACCGTGTGTATAAAGGGGGTTTACCCTTCTGACTTCGGTGTGTCTCAACTTGGAGAGGCACCCGACTCTGCAGACTCGAAAATAAAGAATCTCTTGCTTCCATGATTTAGTCTTTGAGTAGTGATTGTGAGCACATCGCATATCTCACAATTGTTATTTTTTTGCATATCTTTCATTCATTTGTTCTATATCTCTATATCACCATTTATATCTCTCGTTTCCCTTTTACCCTGACACTCAGTCTGAAGAAGGATCTCGACCCAAAACGTCATCTATTCCTATTCTCCGGAAATGCTGTCTGACTCATTGATTTACTCCAGCATTTTGTGTCTAGCCCAGAAAGCCAACTTGGTCATCATAGACAGGGTGGATGAAGGGCTTGTTGTACAACTCCGTGACTTTATCTTCAAAACATAAAACCATGAGCTGATGTTTGGCATGTGGCCAGGGAGAAAGTTAATGATACCTCTACCAGCTTAGCTGATAACTCCAAAATGGAACTGGTAATTAACGACTTTGCCACATTTGTAAAGGGATCCATCAAATGCCATTGTTCATTGTAACATTATTTTTCTTTAAAACGAGGTTTGTGTGTGCCTGATTTATTGCCATTTGTTCTAACAAGACATTTAATTAATTTTGATTTTAAAGTGGCAGGAAAGGGTTGTTAGCTGCTGAAGCGAAATATGAGTTGCTGTTCCTCCAATTTGTGTCGGGCCTCACTCTGACAGTGGAGGAGGCCCAGGGCAGAAAGGTGAGTGTGGGAATGGGAAGGGGGGGGGGGGGGGGGGGAGAGAGTATTTGGCAACTGGGAGATCACGTAGGCCTAAGCGGAGCCTCCAGCACGGCAGCGTTTCTTCGGTGTAAACCAGCATCTGCAGTTCCTTCCTATACATTTGGCCAACAGACTGTGTCAAATGAAGCCGTTTCCACAGCATCTACTTGGCAAAGGTTTGACCACCTACTCCCTGACCAATGTCATTAGATTCCGCAACACCTCATATTCTGCTTGGGCAGCTTACAACCCAATATGAACATTAGGAACTGTTGGTTTATACGGATGAAGGGTCCCGACCCACAATATCATCTATTCCTACCCCCCCCCCCCCCCCTCAAAGCTGACTTTACTGAGGCAGGCATGAAACGCATTAGTTTTGGATCAATACGCACCGAATCCTGTTTGTGTTTAAATTCCCTCTCGCGTTGTAGGCGGTATTGATCAATCTCGGCTTGTGCCTCGCTCTTTGCCTGCTTCAGCCGCCTGCCCTTCCCTGCAGGTAACGTTCACAAAACAAAATGCCTGATTAGGGATTCATACCGACGAGTCTGAAAGACAGCGACAAACAAACACACGGGAGGCGGAGGATGGAGCAGCGACCGCGGCTGGCCCAACAAACAGCATCTGATACCTGTAAGTCTTTCTGGCATATGCCTCCTTACTGATGGTGTATGCACTTTCTACACGGATTCCGCCCTCCTGTGCACGGATTTCATTCAGATCCAGAAGCACAAAATCTTAAGTGGACAAGACGGCTGTCTTTTTTATATACAAACCAATTTCTCACAGCCGCTGCGAGCTGCAGCCGTATGGCTGGTGATGGCCGGCGGAGAGTTGGCATTCGCGGCTACCTTTCCTCGGGGAGCTCTGTGGGGATTTGAGTGTGTGATGTACGTTCCACAATACTGACAACTCCTACACTGACCCATCAGACCTTCAGTCTGAAGAAGGGCCCCGACCAGAACCGTCACCTATCCATGTTCTCCAGAGATGCTGCCTGACCCGCTGAGTTACTCCAGCACTCTGTGAAACACAGATGCTGCCCTACCGGCTGAGTTACTCCAGCACTCTTTTTTTGTGTAAACCAGCATCTGCAGTTCCTTGTGTTCTCAGTCACTGCATGTCCCTTGGCTCTCTCTACTATCCACTTGATGGGGCACAAACCCTGGGGGAGCTGCCCTGCGTGGAGTTGCATTACTTCCACAGCCTGACTGGATACTGGGGAAATTGAAAGACATACAAATGCCAGTGCTGAGCAATGACACCAAGGTAGAGTGATACAGTGTGGAAAGGGATCCTTCAGCCACCTTGCACACAGCAACAACATGCCCCATCTGCACTAGTCCCACCCGCCAAAACATTTGTACCTGTCCAAATGTTTCTAAAACGTTGTGGTAGCCGCTGCCTCAACTACCTCCTCCGACAGCTCGTTCCATACACCCACCCTTTGTGTGAAAATAAAACAGATCAGACTTGATACTGATGGATGATGGAGCGGAACTGTAGACTGTATGGTCCACTCCTGGTCTGCCTCCCTGTTACTTACAGTCATAGCTGGGGTATGCAATGAACTGGGGCCTCTAACGTCTACTTGTGGCATGGTGCTGGTTTATTATTGTCACATGGACTGATACAGAGAACAGTATCAGCACAAGAACAGGCCCTTTGGCCCACAATGTCTGTGCTGAATGTGATGCAAAAAGACAAATGATCAAAAATAGCAGAATATAGTGTTAGTGTTACAGGGTTATAATGTTAAAAGTTTCAGAGGAATGGTCCAACGTCTGCAATGAGGTAGGTTGAGCGATTGAGTCTACACCCGAACATATGGAAGAACCATTCAGTAGATAAACAGTAGAGAGCTGGAGTAACTCAGCGGCTCAGGCAATATCTGGATGGGTAATGTTTTGGGTTGGGACACTTCTTCAGAAGGCTCATTACCCATCCCTTATCTCCAGACTACTGCCTGACCCGCTGCATTACTCCAGCACTCTGTGTCTGTCGTTGGTATAAAGCAGCATCCGCATTTCCTTGTTTCCTTCAGTGGTTTGATAAAGCTGCTCCGGAATGTAGTAGCACCTGCTTTCAAGTTTCTGTGTCTTCTGCATGACGGAAAAGAAAAAAGTAAATGACTGGGTTGAGAAGGTCCTTGATTGTGTTGGCTGCATTCCCCGGCTGCGTGAAGTGTAGATGGACAATATCTAAGAACCTGAATAGCAGTTGAGAGGAAACCAATGTGGCTGTCATGAAATACTCACATAATCACAAGTAGTTTGGTTGGCTTAGCACCCAGAACACACACCATGTTGCCTACTTTCTCGAGCCAATGTGAAATGTACATGAAGTTGATGGTGGGCAGTTTGGACTGTGAGATGCACTGGACTATGTCCACAACTCTCTGCAATTTCTCATGGACTTGGGCAGAGCTGTTCCCAAACCAGCCTGTGATGCAACCCACAAGGATGATTTCCTCCGTGGTGCATCTGTAGAACCTTGGGAAGGTTGCTGGACACATGCAGTACTTTCTCAGTCGCCTGGTGAAGGAGAAGCATGGGTGTGTTTTGTTGGCCATGATCTCAAAGTGGTTGGTACAGGACAAATTATCGGTGATATTTACACTTAAGGAACCTGCAGCTCTCGACCATCAATACTTCGCTGACATTGATGCTGATTGGGGTGTTGGGATTTGGCTGTGACTAAAGATGGCTTGTATTTGGGGAGCTTGCATCTTCCACAGGGGGTGATTGTCAGGCTTGTATTTTCAGGTTAAGTTGTACCATACAATTCAAGGGCAATATCCACCTTACCAGTGCATTACAAAACTCTGAGTTAATGGGGCCACATGCGTGACAATCGCCCCCCCCCCTCCCACGCCCCCTCCCCACATATCCCCTCCTATTCAGCCAGTGTGTTTTCTGCCTTTTGTTTCCATATACTAAGGTTTTAAACTTTTTTTTCTTGGTAAGAAAGTTGCAGTTATAAAAGACGTTGGTGAGGCCGCATTTAGATGCAGGCAGAGATTGGTTTGGCCTAGCGTCACATTTGGTACGGACATTATGGGCTGAAGGGTCTGCTCCTGTGTTGTCCTGCTCTACGTTCTATGACCTGTGGTTACATGAGCAGATACTGTGGGCGGATGCAGTGGGTGTTTGTGGAGATGGAGGACTTCACAGGGAAGTGCTGAAAAGCAGATGACGTGTGGAACAACCGCATCAGACTTTCTAGGATGATGTAAATAAGAAAACTACAGAATTGGAAACATCCACTTTTGCAGTTCTCACTTGAAAGTTGATCATGCAATTTAGAAGTAGTTCCCATTCCCAAAAGAGGTGTGGAGTACAAACCTTGGGGAAGTACTTTTATGACCAGGCATCTTGCAAACTGAAGATCAGCTATAAGCGTTTCATTGCATCTCGGTACACAAAATAATAAACTCAACTATACTGTGGTCATAAAGGGGACAGCTTGAAGCCTCTAATAAGATGTTTGTTCACAAATAGCCCACGACGTGTGGTATGAACTTTAATTGCTCTAATTTCAAGTAACCCCGGCATTCCCTCTCCCTCTACCCCC
Source organism: Okamejei kenojei (assembly GCA_035221665.1). NCBI lineage: Eukaryota > Metazoa > Chordata > Chondrichthyes > Rajiformes > Rajidae > Okamejei > Okamejei kenojei. Next base: position 8,704,401 of record CM069140.1, on the reverse strand, counting down.
GCCCCTAGTCCGACTATTTCCATTGTACGCATCCCTGCTTCCCTTTGTTATCATCTATTTCCCAGCCAATTCCGGGCTCCACCTGTTGCCAGCCCTCATGTATCTGGCCTTTTCCTACCTCTAGTTTCTACCCCCCTCTACTTTCAGTCTGAAGAAGGGTTCTGACCCGAAATGTCACCCATTTACTTTCTCCAGAGATGCTGCGTGACCTGCTCAGTTACTCCAACACTTTGTGACAGTTTTCCGGATAATCCGGCATCTGCAGTTTCCTCCTGCTCATTCGGCACTGTTTTCAACACTTCCCGTGAGGAGTGACAGTTGTTGCTCATTGACAAGGTTGGAGATGGATGGAACTGATATTTTGGGGTCTTGACTGGTTAAAGCAAGGACAATAAAACAAAGTACTAAAAACAAACTAATAACACCATGATAGCCTTGTGAGGATTGTGAAAATCTACCCTGTGTTTCCCTGTAATATGCAGGGCTCATTGGGTGGACGCAGTGGGTGATGGAACTCCAGATCAGTTGGACCTTGCCGAGAGTAGTTTCTGCTGCTGAGTTAATCGTGCCCAGCCAAGCTGGCAGAGGAGGTGGAACAAAGTGTCCCACTTTCCCCAGAGGAATCATAGCGTGATACAGCATGGAAACAGGCCATTCAGCCCAACACAAGCTACACTAGTCCCACCTGCCCGCGTTTTGGGCCATGTCCCTCCAAACCTGTCCTATCCACGTACTTGTCTAACCATTTCTTAAGTGTTGGGATAGTCCCTGCCTCAACTATCTCCTCTGGCAGCTTGTTCCGTGCATCCAGCACCCTTTGTGTGAAAAAGTTAACCCCCGGGTTAATATTGAATCTTTTTCCATTCACCTTAAATCTATGTCCTCTGGTCCTCGATTCACCAACTCTGGGCAAAAGACTCTGTACATCTACTCGATCTAGTCCTCTCATGATTTTAAACACTTTATAAGATTGGGGAGAAGAGGGGAGGGGAGGCTGTTTCCCTGTGTTCATGTTTAGTGAAGGCCAGGGTTGGCTTCTGTTGCAATCCTCACCCTCTGGTAGAGCCTACGCTCCTCCCAATGGCAGGGAACCCGTGAACCATCTGTGCCTAGGCATGGCCGGAGATGGCTGGGCCCCTGGCTTCTCCTGAGGCTGACCCCAGCAGAAGCTTGTGGCTCCAACATGGATGCACAGACTTGCAGTGAGGAAGCTAAGCTGGCTGCTTTTAGATCAATGAATAACAGTCAGAGCCTGTGAACTATAAAATCAGTTTGCTTCTCGGATTCATTTTAGTTTTAGAGTTAGACCGAGGAAACAGGCCCTTCGGCCCACTGAGTCTGCGCCAACCAGTTGTTCCCGTACACTAGTACTATCCTACACACATTGATCAGTTTACAGAGGCCAAGTAAATTACAAACCTGACCTGCCCCTGATACAGCATTTGGAATGTGGGAGGAAACTCGAAAACCCACGTGGTCACAGGGAGAATGTGCAAACTCCACACTGACAGTACCAGTAGTCAAAATCTAACCTGCGTCTCTGGTGCTGTAATGTAGCAATTTTACCGCTGCACCATTGCCTATTCTGTGCAAGTAATCAACATTTCTACAGCCTGAAGGAGGATCTTGTGTCAAAATGTCAACCATTCCTTCTCCCCAGAGATGCTGCCTGTCTTGCTGAGTTACTCCAGCACTTTGTGTCTATCTTTGGTTAAACCAGCACCTGCAGTTCCTTCCTACACATTTCTACAGTCATGGTCTGTATGAATCAGCCAATCTCTGGAGGAAATCATTCTTTACCAAGCGACTAACATGTTCTCATGTCACAGTTATTTACAGGTACCTCTGATAAAAGGCTTTGATTTTAGTTGAGAGGGAAAAGTTTGGGAATAGAGGAATATGGATCACATGCAGGCAGAGGAAATTAATTTAAGTTGGCGTCAGGTGCAGTATGTATAGGCTGATGGGCTTGTGCTGACTGCTCTGTGTTCTATGTTTACCCTGAAGAAACTGCGGGCAGTATTTCAGCAGCTTTCACCACATGTTTGTCCAACAGTGCTATGCCAGTGGAGAAATCTCTTCACCCTAAAACATTCATGGCTGCCCTGTCTTTCCCAGTACAGTGTACAGCTCCCTGCCGTATCGGGCAAGGCATGTTTGTACCTCTCATGGCCCTTCTCTTTGCACATAAGTTGCTGCAGTGTTGTGGCATGTGGACTAATATGGCCAGAACAAAGTGCACGCTGACGTTGCTGCTCTGCAAAATGCTACACTTACAAACAGTTTTGGCGCAGCTACGATCCGGTAACTGAACCGTCCTCTCACCAGCTAGAGACCTGACCTCCCATCTACCTCACTGGAGACATTTGAACTATGTTTGATCAGGTTTCAATTGTATATACTGGATTTTCTTGTATACTGAACTTCTTTTGGTTTTATGGTGTTTCCAGAGTCTACATAAGAGTATCATTGTTCCATTTCGGGACATATGACAATAAAACATTCTTGACTCTTGCACTAAACGCTGTACACCTCATCCTGTATCTGTGCAATGTGGACAGCTTGGTTATAATCATGGGTGATCTTTGACTGGATAGCACGCAAACTGAAACTTTTTGCTGCCCCTCGGTGCGCGTGACAATAATAAACTGAACTAAAACTTTTATTGGTACAATTTATGTTGTTTCTGATGTACATTTTGTTCAAAGTCTTAAGAATCTAATATCAATGCTTCCTCTACAATAATGATGTTGGTGCTTCGATTTCCCCAGTGTGATGCAACTATCTTTCGCTGCCAGCGAGAGTGGGCGAGCGAGCGTTTATTAATAGTTTAGTTTACTCACGCTTCTTGGCCTCTTCTAGCTTCTCCTTTGCCCGTTTCTCTGCCTGCAGTAGCTGATGGATTCCCTGTGAGTGGCTGGTCATGGTGTCCGGTGAGACAGCGGGCTGCCAGGGTAGCGCTCAGCTCCACATTTGTAGGGTCCCTGTGACTTTGCCTTGTTGTGGCTACAAACACAGGCAGCCAGGGCACTGCTTGTAGAGCAGAGACCAGCTCCAGTCACCGGCTGCTTTCAGCTAGTTACAGCCAACCCAGCGGCTCACCAATGCTTGATGTGCCTTATCCCATGGCTGACTAAAACACAAACATTGGCTGTGCTCATGGACAAGAGGATTAAAAAACACACACAGTGCTGGAGTAACTTAGCAGTTCAAGCAGCATCTCTGAAATAACGTGGCCTATACATGTTAATCATGGTCATAGAGCCCTTAGGCCCAACTTGCCCATGATGGCCAAGACCCCCCCATGGCCAAAATGTTGTCTGCTTATTTCCCTCCACAGATGCTGTCTGACTCTCTGAGTTCCTACAGCACTTTATTTTTTGCTCTAGATTCCAGCATCTGCAGTGTCTTGCACTTCTCCGGGTAGTGCTGTAGAGCAGAGAGGGATCTAGGAGTATAGGTGCATGGTTCCTTGAAGGTGGAGTCGCAGGTAGATGTGATCAAAAAGGCTTTTGGCATTTTGGCCTTCATCAGTCAGAGTATTGAGTATAGAAGTTGTGAGGTCATGTGGCAGTTGTAAACTGTAAGACGTTGGTGAAACCGCATTTAGAATATTGTGTTCAGTTCTGGGCACCATGTTATAGGAAAGATATTGACAAGCTTGAAAGGGATTCAGAAAAGATTTACAAGGATGTTGCCAAGACTAGAGAGCATGAGCTATAGGGAGAGGTTGAGTAGGCTGGGAATCTATTCCATGGAGCGCAGGAGGATGAGGGGAGATCTTACAGAGGTGTACAAAATCATGAGAGGAATAGATCGGGTAGATGCACAGAGCCTTTGGCCCAGACCAGGGGAATCGAGAGCCAGAGGACATAGGTTCAAAGTTAAGGGAAAAATATTTAATAGGAATCCAAGAGATAACTTTTTCACACAACGGGTGGTGAGTGTATGGAACGAGCTGCCAGAGGAGGCAGTTGAGGCTGGGACTATCCCATCGTTTAAGTTAGACAGGTACATGGATAGGACAAGTTTGGAGGGATATGGACATGGCGCAGGCAAGTGGGACTAGTGTAGCTGGGCCATTGTTGGCGGTGTGGGCGAGTTGGGCCGAAAGACCTGCTTGACTCTATAACTCTAAATAAAAGTTTCATTATATTAAATATTATAAACGAGTAGATGCAAATGCACACTGACTGTAAATAACAAACATTTGGTGACCCAGAGATAATTGAGCAGGAAGCCCTGGTCTTTTTAAGCATTTTCAGTGAAAGATAGTTTTAGTTTTAGTTTAGAGATAGAGCATAGAAACAGGTCCTTCGGCCCACTGAATCCACGCCGACCAGCGATCCCCACAAATTAACACTATCCTACACACAATAGGGACAATGTATATTTATACCAAGCCAATTAACCTACAAACCTGTACGTTTTTGGAATGTGGAAGGAAACAGAAGTTCTCGGTGAAAACCCAAATGGTCACGGGAAGGAAGTCTAAACTCTGTAGTCGGGATTGAACCCAGGTCTCTGGCGGCAGCAGCTCTACCGCTGCACCACCGTGCCACACTAAAGTTGTTCTTTGCGGAATCATTACTGATAGTCATGCGTCTGGTGATGTCATTGGGTAATGCCTAACCTTTGAGTGATGTGCAAGGGAGATCCTCAGTTTGGGACATAGATACAAAAAGCTGGAGTAACTCAGCAGGACAGGCAGCATCTCTGGAGAGAAGGAATGGGTGATGTTTCGGTTCGAGACCCTTCTTCAGACCACCACAACCACCACAAATCCAGTGACCTTTCTCTTCATGAACCCTAACCCCTTCATACTGCTGTAAATGTGGTGCTCTACATAGCCACTTGATGGTCCATGCTTGGCCTGTGATGGCCTTGGCCTGTGGCGGCCTGATGTGGACAGTGTAAATTACACTGCTGCATCTTCAATTAACCAGTCCACTACAAACTCCCTAACATAGGCACAAAATACTGGGGCAACTCAGCGGGTCAGGCAGCATCTCTGGAGAACATGGATAGAGGATGTTTTGGGTCAGGACCCTTGTTTAGACTGATTGAAGGGATCATAAGGGCATAAGGTCATAAGGGATAGGAGTAGAATTAGGCTATTCAGCCCATCAAGTCTACTCTGCCATTCAATCATGGCTGATCTCTCTCTCCCTCCTAATACAATTCTGCTGCCTTTTTCCCATAACCTCTGACACCTGTACGAACCAAGAATCTATCTATCTGCTTTAAAAATATCAATGGACTTGGCCTTCACAACCTTCTGTGGCAAAGAATTTCACAGATTCACCACCCTCTGACAAAATAAATTCCTTCTCATCTCCTTCCTAAAAGAACGTCCTTTTATTTTTATTTTTTTGCACTCAACATTTATTAACAAGACAAAGTACACAAGATATACAAATCATCAGATATTACAATTTTCATTGTAAATCCACCCCCAAAATTAACTTAATCTCCGCCTGAATGTCTCTCCAATATTGATACAATTTGGGACAATCCCTAAAAAGATGGGTATGATCACCAATCTTTCCGCAATGGCTCCAGCATAAATCTGAGGTGTTGCTGTATCTTGCTAACATAAGAGGAGAATTAAATACTCTCATTCTAGTTTTCCATTCAAACTCCCTCCAGGTGGGGCTGTTTGTTAACTTGTGACCCAAAAGTATTTTCCCATGTTTCATCAGTAATAATAATATTCATTTCCAATTCCCATTTCTGTTTTGTTTCTATAGTGTTTACTTTTACATAATCTTGAAGTCCTTTATATAAATGGGATTTCAGATTATTTGTTAATGTTCCCTCCATAGTCAACAGGAAGATATTTTCCAACTTAGAATGTAATTTACATATCTGCTCCCAATCTACGTGTGTCAGCAGGTAATGCAGTATTTGGAGAAATCTAAAATAGACCATCCCTGACAGTCCAAATTATTTCTGAAGATGCTCATATGATTTCAAAATTCCCCCACAAAAGAGCCGATCCACAGTAGTGAGCCCTTTGTCTGCCCAATTTCTAAAACCATTGTCAATTTTGCTGGGTAAAAAATCAGGAATATCAGTTATCTTCAGTACTCTAGATATAGAATTGAAGAGATTTAGTTGCTTTCTTATAACCATAGCCAAATTTTCATTGTGAATTTAATCCATTCATTATCTGTTTTTAATTTCTTCCAGTTTGCTTGATTTAGGAATGGGAGCCCTGTCAGGGCAGTACTGGGACATGCATTTTGCTCTGTTCTCACCCACCCAGTTTCCTTATCATTTGTTATCCATCCTACCAGGGTCCCCAACTGCGCTGCCCAGTAATAGTATTTCATGTTGGGCAGAATTAGGCCCCCTTTTTGTTTTGGTGGTAACAGTGTCTTGAGCCTAACTCTAGGTTTCGTATTTTGCCACACACATCTTGATAGCTCTTTGTCCAACACTTTAAATGCCACCCCCAGGGACCCCCACAGGCAAAGATTGAAATAAAAGATGCAGTTGGGGCAAAATATTCATTCAAACAACTTCAATTCTACCAATTAGAGATAGAGGGACAATCTCCCATCCAAGCATATCTGCCTTTATCCCCTTTAGTAGCTTTCCATAGTTAGCTTCATACAATGTTGAAATGGAGGGAGTTGGGAGGGGGTGATGACAATGTCTAGGTATCTGAAACCCTCCCTAGACCAATGGAACCTGACCTGATCATTTAGTTGTGAAGGCCATAGACCTGACAGCATCATTGCTTCCGATTTTGAATCATTTATTTTATAACCAGATATTACTCCATATTCCTTTAACACTTGCATTAGGCAAGGCACTGGGGAAATAGGATTGCTCACATACAACATAACATCATCTGCAAATAATGAAATGTTGTATTCCACCCCCCTCCTATCATCTTTAATACCCTTTATATGATCCTCTTGCCTAATTGTTTCAGCGAGCGACTCTAAGCATAAATCAAAGAGCAGGGAACTCAACTGTCCCCCTGTCTAACTCCCTGCTTCAATTAAAAAAATTCAGAGCAACACCCATTCACCCTCACTCTTGACTTAGGATTTAAATATAGTACTTTCACCCAATTTATAAATTTTGTGTGGAACCCCATCTTATCTAATGTATGTTCAAGATAGACCCAGTCTACTCTGTCGAAAGCCTTTTGGGCATCTAAACTGATTAACATTGAAGTCTGATGCTTCCTTTTTGCACAAGCCATGATGTTAAGGACACATCTGATATTATTAGCTCCCTGTCTACCCGGTATGAACCCTGTTTGATCAGGATGTATCAGTTGTGTTATAATTTTTTGGATTCTCTTAGTTAATATAACGCCAAGTATCTTTTGGTCATTACATAAGAGACTTATCCGTCTATAGCCTTTGCATCTAGTGGGATCTTTCCCTTCCTTATGAAGAACAGCAATCTATTATTTCAGAAGAGTCGTATAGTTGTTAATAAAAGGATGAAAACACTTCTGCAATTTCTCCTGGTTGTGAAACTAAATTTCTAGAGATCGGGTGTGAAACTTTGGAAACCACTCGATTTGCTTGCTCCTTGCGCAGCTGAAATGACAGAAGGCGACTAGCCCTGTTTCCCTTCTCATAGTATTTTTGTTTAAAAAATGGCAGGGCTCCTTCCGCTTTGTAAGTTAAAACATGGAAACATAGTAACATAGCAATAGATGCAGGAGTAGGCCATACGGCCCTTCGAGCCTGCACCGCCATTCAATATGATCATGGCTGATCATCCACCTCAGTGTCCCGTACCTGCCTTCTCTCCATACTCCCTGATCCCCTCAGCCACAAAGGCCACATCTAACTCCCTCTTAAATATAGCCAATGAACTGGCCTCAACTACCTTCTGTGGCAGAGAATTCCACAGATTCACCACTCTCTGTGTGAAAAATGTTTTTCTCATCTCGGTCCTTCAAGACTTCCCCCTTATCCTTAAACTGTGACCCCTTGTTCTGGATTTCACCAATATCAGGAACAATCTTCCTGCATCTAGCCTGTCCAACCCCTTAAGAAGTTTGTAAGTTTCTATAAGATTCCCCCCTCAATCTTCTAAATTCTAGCGTGTACATGCTGAGTCTATCTAGTCCTTCTTCATATGGAAGTCCTGCCATCCCAGGAATCAGTCTGGTGAACCTTTTCTGTACTCTCTATATGGCAAGAATGTATTTCCTCAGATTAAGAGACCAAAACTGTACAAAGTACTCCAGGTGTGGTCTCACCAAGACCCTGTACAACTGCAGTAGAACCTCCCTGCTCCTAAACTCAAATCCTTTTGCTATGAATGCAATGAATGCCATTCACTTGCTTCACTGCCTGGTGCACCTGCATGTCTACTTTCAATGACTGGTGTACCATGACACCCAGATCTCATTGCATCTCCCCTTTTCCTAATCGGCCACCATTCAAATAATAGTCTACTTTCCTGTTTTTGCCACCAAAGTGGATAACCTCACATTTATCCACATTATACTGCATCTGCCGTGAATTTGTCCACTCACCCAACCTATCCAAATCACCTTGCAGCCTCCTAGCATCCTCCTCACAGCTAACACTGCCCCCCCCAGCTTCGTGTCATCCACAAACTTGGGATATTCAATTCCCCCGTCCAAATCATTAATATACATTGTAAATAGCTGGGGTCCCAGCACCGAGCCTTGCGGTACCCCACTAGTCACTGCCTGCCAATCTGAAAAGGACCCGTTTACTACTAGTCTTTGCTTCCTGTCTGCCAGCTAGTTCTCTATCCACATCAAAACTGAACCCCCAATACCGTGTGCTTTAAGTTTGCATACTAATCTCTTATGTGGGGCCTTGTAGAAAGTCTTCTGAAAGTCCAGATATAACACATCCACTGGTTCTCCCTTATCCACTCTACTAGTTACAACCTCGAAAAATTCTATAAGATTTGTCAGACATGATTTACCTTTCATAAATCCATGCTGACTTTGTCCAATGATTTCACCACTTTCCAAAGGTGCTGCTATTCCATCTTTAATAACTGACTCTAGCAATTTCCCCACTACCGATGTTAGACTAACTGGTCTGTAATTTCCCGTTTTCTCTCTCCCTCCCTTTTGAAAAAGTGGGGTTACAAAAACTCATCTAGCTCATGTCTTTTTTGTTTTAGTTCGTTTAAAAGATTCTTTTTTTGTTGTTATGTTTATGTTCTACTTCCAATACCTTTATTTTACTTTTCAGGTCAGATTGCTTCTTCCACCTGTTCTTTCTTACTCTACTCGATATTTCGATAATTTTACCACTTATTACTGCTTATGCACCATCCCAAAGAGTGGATGGTATTACTTCACTGTTATCATTGTTGTCAAAGTACTCTTCAATACATTTCCTAATTTCCTGGGTCACTACAGTATCGGTCAGTACAATAACCTCTGACACCTCTACTAACCAATAATTTATCTATCTCTGCTTTAAAAATATCCATTGACTTGGCCTCCACAATCTTCTGTGACAAAGAATTCCACAGATTCACCACCTTCTGACAAAATAAATTCCTTCTCATCTCCTTCCTAAAAGAACATCCTTTTATTCTGAGGCCTCTAGTCCTAGACTCTCCCACGAGTGGAAACATCCTCTCCACATCCACTTTATGATTCAATGAGGTCTCCCCTCATTCTTCTAAACTCCAGTGAGTACAGGCCCAGTGCCGTCAAACGCTCATCATAGGTTAACCCACTCATTCCTGGAATAATTCTTGTAAACCTCCTCTGGACCCTCTCCAGAGCCAGCACATCCTTCCTCAGATATGGTGCCCAAAATTGCTCACAATATTCCAAATGTGGCCTTAATAGTGCCTTAACATTACATTCCTCTTTTTGTATACAAGCCCTCTTGAATTAATGCTAGCATTGAGTTTGCTTTCTGTTTCGATTTGCAGATTAACTTATTAGGTATCCTGCACTAGCATTCCCTTTGCACCTCTGATTTCTGGACTCTCACCCCATTTAGAAAATAGTCTACACCTTTATTCCTACTATCAAAATGCAGGACTCCACACTTTGCTACACAATATTTAATCTGCCACTTCTCTGCCCATTCTCCCAACCTGCCCAAGTCCTTCTGCAGAATCCCTGCTTTCTCTACACTACCTGCCCCTTCACCTATTTTCGTATCATCTGCAAACCTGGCCACAAAACCTTCAATCCCCTCATCCAAATCATGGGGACCTCATCAAAGAAGTGCAGGTTTGTAGGTTAATTGGTTTTGGTAAAAATTGTTTATTATCCCTAGTGAGTAGGATAGTGGGATAGTATCATCTGCAATACCGCCACAAAACCTTCAATCCCCTCATCCAAATCATGGGGACCTCATCAAGGAGGGAGGAACTGGAAGCAAGAAATGACTAGAACAAATGAGATGACAACGGATGGCATCAGGCAGGATGATTTGTGGATAGGCCGATTGTTGGCTAGGGACGGTGTGATCGCAAGAGAGATACATGCATTGGTTATCTGACCTTTAATGGAGGAGGAAGAAGGTGAGGGGGGTATCACGGTGGCTCAGCAGCAGAGTTGCTGCCTTACAGCCCCAGAGACCCATGTTCCTTCCTGATCAATTGTTTGAACATTCTCCCCGTAACATGTGTGGGCTTTCTCCGGGTGCTCTGGTTTCCTCCCATATTCCAAAGAAGTGCAGGTTTGTAGGTTAATTGGTTTTGGTAAAAATTGTTTATTATCCCTAGTGAGTAGGATAGTGTTAGTGAACATGGATCGCTGGTCAGTACGGACTCAGAGGTTCCAATAGGTCGGTTACTGCAATGTATCTCTAAGCTAACTAAAGTAATGAGAGCGTTTTGTGTAAGTTACCTAAAATTAGGAAATTCAATGTTCATACCATAGGATGTAGGCTACCAATGCAGAATATAAAATGCTGTTCCTCCAGTGTGGGTGTGGCCTCACACTGACAATGGGGGAGGCCCAGGACAGAAAGGTCAATATGGGAATGGAAAGGGGAGTTAAAATGGTTTAAACCGGGTGATCCAGCAGGCCTCAGCGAATCAGGCATAAGTGTTCAGCGCTGAAATCCCCCTCTTCTGTTTGTGGCTCGGTATAGCAAGGTCTTATCATAGGGTTCAGAGGGAATACCTCTCACCAGCAGAAATATTAGCTGAAACGATGGCTCCATCTGCTTTGTACACAGATACCAACCCCCTGTATTCCTATTTTAGCCGGTTACAACCAATTCTGTATATTTTTGACAGGACCTCAGGTGTGATGGGGCTAGTTATTCTAGAGACATGATGTGCACAATCTCAAGGAAGGATTTCTTCCTGGCCATTACTTGCACAGGCATAAACAATTGAATAATGGTGGCAGTGATTTTCTTGTGATTAGCAGCAAAGATTAAAGACCAAACAAATGCGAAGGTCCAAGCCAAATCACTCAAGGTGCTGGAATCTTTAGAAAAGAATGACACAAAGTGTTGGAGTGACTCAGCGGGTCAGGCAGCATTTCTGGAGAACTGGGATAGGTGACGTTTTGGGTCGGTCCCTTCTTTCAGACAAATGCTAGAATCTGGAGCAAGATGCAAAGTGCTGGAGGAGCTCAGTGGGTCAGGAAGTATCTGAGGAGGGAATGGAAGAACAAAGTTTTGGGTCGAGAGCCTTCTTTGACCTCCAAGGGAGGTGCAGGAATGCGTGGGCTGGGTTGCTAGAGTAACCTGTGTTTGTCTGAAATTGAGTGGCTCACACTGCGAATTGCAATGAAAATCCCCATCAAACACAATCTGTACCTAAGATTTAATAGGGTGGAGTGATTGTTTAGTTTACTATTGTCACATGAACCGAGGAACAGTGAAAAACATTTTGTTGCATGCTATCCACTCAATGAAAAGACTATACGTGGTGACAATCAAGCTGTACACATGCAGGATAAAAGATATAATGTTTCAAGTCCAATTTAAAGATCGTCTGAGGGTCTCCAACAAGGTAAATGGGAGGTCAGGACCGCTCTCTAACTGGTGAGAGGACAGATTAGTTGCCAGATAACAACTGGAAGAAACTGTCCCTGAATCTTGGATGACAATTAGGTGACACGGTGGTGCAGCGGTAGAGTTGCTGCCTCAATGTGCCAGAGTGCCGGGTTCAATCCTGACAACAGGTGCTGTCTGTATGGGATTTGTTCGTGTCTACCTCCCTGTTACCGCATAGGTTTTTCCAGGTGCTCCGGTTTCCTCCCACACTCCAAAGACGTGGGGATTTGTAGGTAAATTGGCACTAGTGTGTAGAACAGAACTAGTGTGCAGGGATTGCTGGTTGGCACAGACTCAGTGGGCTGGAGAGCATGTTTCTGTGCTGTATCTCTAAACTAAACTAAAAACCTAAACTCAATCATTAGATGATAGTAGATTTGCATCAACCTTAAAAACATCACAGATATTAAAATAATTAGTAATACTTGGTTTTGATGATCATTTGTTTCTAAAAGAGTGACCATGGATTTGCATGCCACAGGTCTCCAGCAGCTCCCACATCCCAAATTACAATTAAAACACAAACTACTTGTGTTATAACTCCAGGATAAGCATTCAACTAAGAAAACCAAGCCCAAAGCCAAAGTATTATCTAACTATCTAACTAAATATACAAACTTACAACAAATATCTCTGTATGCAATTAACTACCTACAGTGTATTAACCAGTTCTTAAAGAAAAATCCTGTAGATGCCAGTATATCATTGGGGTTATCAAGTGGGCACCTCCCTTCACTGGTGTTTCGTTGAGTTAGGCCCACAGGAAGGCTCAACAGTTGGTTCTGACATCTCCTTTACGGCCTGATGCAAACTCTGTCCTAGCTCTCCAAATAGCGACGTGGTTGATCTCGCAATGAAACCTCCACAACCCACCTCTACCGGACATACTCTTGCACTCCATCCTCACTGCTCAACTTCTGCTCCCAACTCTATATATCTAAGCCATTTCCTTTCATAAACCTCATCCACCAAGTTCTCCCAAGGCACCATCAGTTCTATAAAATAGGCTATCCCCTGACTAACTGACCATTCACTATATCTGGCCTCAAACTAGTAGTAATTATTTCCTGCGGAACAACAAGCTTTCCTCCTGAATCTGCCTGCCTCTCAATCATTGCTCCCCGTAACTGGCCTGACGCATACCTATCTGTAAACTTCTCTCCTCGACCTTTCTCTCCCTCACGGACAAAATGAATCATTACACTCCCAGTCCTGATGTCTACTGTACTCTCCTCCTCTCAATTGTTGCAGCGATGCACTTCAATCCCTGGTTATGCCACCAAGTATACCAACCCTGAGAGAGACTACATCCTGACAAAATATGAACACCATCTCTGCCATCTCTGAACACAAGGGACAGGCCGGGTCCCCACCTACCCATTGTTTGAGGTTCTGTGGTGAATGCAGCACATCATAAATAGCCCTTATACTGTAAGGAAACTTACATAACCCGCCTCCATGCCCTACAGGTCCCTCCAGCTAAACCTCTTTTCTACACTTTCCCAGTTCATCCACTGTCCCTGCTTAACCTGAGCTGCTGCCCTTACACTTCTCACTGCTTCCTCCTAACAACATAACTGCTCTACAACCAATTTCCTCCTCACTGTGGGACCTGCCTTACTCCACACTGGTTTCCCTGTGCTGAGCCCTAAACCTCCTTTCCCGTGCTGCACCCTACCAGCAATGTCTGTATGCCTCAGAGCTGCTTGTGCTTCTCTGCCTGCTTTGAGTTCCCTCTGGTCACAATTGGCACCAGATTACCAAATATGGTGTCCTTGCTCCGTGATAATTGCAACTCTAACATCACCTTAGCACATTTAAACTCTGTTTGGCCAGAAATGGGAAATAGAGAATACCTTTCCCTTATAAAGCCACATTACTACAACACCGTAGAACTCCTAACCATTTCCAAATATGTGAACTAACCAATCTCTCTAACCTTTCCACCTTAGAAATTGGTGCCTCATATACTGTCAATGGCCACATCAAGCTTGGCGATGAGTGTAGTGCACTGAGACACGCAGCTCCCCATCCATGGCATTAACAATGTCTTAGCACATTGCTACAAACTCTCGCATCCACTCCCCTCACACTTGCAGAGGTAAATGACACACGGATTCCTCCAGAAGCAACAGGTTGACTGTAGAGCTAAACGTGTGAAGAAAGCAAGCTCAATACTAGCACTTATTTCAAGTGAGCTAGAATACAAAAACATGCTCTATAAGGCTGCATTTGGAATGTTGTGCGCAATTTTGGGCACCCTATCTGAGAAAGGATGTGCTGGCACTGGCGAGGGTTTACAAGAATGATCACAGGAATAAGTAGTTTAAGAAAGAACTGCAGATGCTGGAAAAATCAAAGGTAGACAAAAATGCTGGAGAAACTCAACAGGTGAGGCAGCATCTATGGAGAGAAGGAATAGGTGACGTTTCGGGTCGAGACCCTACTTCAGACTGATGTTGGGGGGGATGGGAAAAAGAAAGGAAGAGGCGGAGACAGTAGGCTCTGGGAGAGCTGGAAGGAGGGAGGGGTCCTCCTAACCCTAAAGCGAGGACTATCTGAAATTGGGGAAGTCAATATTCTTACACTGGGGTGTAAACTACCCAAGCAAAATATGAGGTGCTGTCCCTCCAATTTGCGCTGGGCCTCACGCTGGCAATGTAGGAGGCCCAGAAGAGAAAGGTCAGATTCTGAATAGGAGGGGTAGTTGAAGTGCTGAGCCACCAGGAGATCAGGTTGGTTATTGCAGAAGGGTTTCGGCCCGAAACATTGCCAATCTCCTTCGCTCCTTAAATGCTGTTGCACCCACTGAGTTTCTCCAGCTCTTTGTGTATCCTGGTTATTGCGAACTGAGCCTAGGTGTTGGCCGGTCTAGGGGGGAGGAAAAGCGACAAGTGTAGTATTTCCTGCGGGTAGCAAGGGAAAGTGCGGAAAGCAGAAGGGGGAGGAGATGGGAAGATGTGGCTAGTGGTCTCCCTTGTCCTCACCTTCCACCCTACCAGCCGCCGCATACAACATATAATCCTCCAACATTTTCGCCACCTCCAACGGGATCCCACCACTGGCCACATCTTCCCATCTCCTTCCCTTTCTGCTTTTCGCAGATACCGTTCCCTCCGTAACTCCCTGGTCAATTCATCCCTTCCCTCCCGCACCACCCCCTCCCCGGGTACTATCTCTCGCAACCGCAGGAAATACCACACCTTTCGCTTTACCTTCCCCCTTGACTCCATCCAAGGACCTAAGCAGTCTTTCCAGGTGAGGCAGAGGTTCACCTGCACCTCCTCCAAACTCATCTACTGCATCCGCTGTTCCAGGTATCAACTTCTCTACATCGGTGAGACCAAGCGCAGGCTTGGCGATCGCTTCGCCCAACACCTCCACTCAGTTTGCAGTAACCAACCTGATCTCCTGGTGGCTCAGCACTTCATCTCCCCCTCCCATTCTGAATCCGACCTTTCTGTCCTGGGCCGCCGCTGTCAGAGTGAGGGCCATCGCAAATTGGAGGAACAGCACCTCATATTTCACTTGGGTAGTTTACTCCCCAGTGGTATGAACATTGATTTCTCCAATTTCATCTAGTCCTTGCTTTCTCCCTCGTTCCCCTCCACTTCCCAGCTCTCCCACAAGCCTACTGTCTCTCAGCTTCTTCCATTCTTCCCCCCCCCCCCCCCCGACATCAGTCTGAAGAAGGGTCTTGACCCGAAACGTTACCTATTCCTTCTCTCCATAGATGCTGCCTCACCCGCTCAGTTTCTCCAGCATTTTTGTTTACACAGGAAGAAGTAGGTTAACCTATGATGAGCATTTGTTGGCACTGGGCTTGTACTCGCTGGAGTTCAGAAGAATGAGGGGGGACCTCATTGAAACATACAGAATAATAAAAGGCTTGGATAGAGTGGATGTGGAGAGGATGTTTCCACTAGTGGGAGACTCTCGGACTAGATGTCATAGCCTCAGAATTAAAGGCTGTTCTTTCCGTAAGAAGGTGAGGAATAATTTATTTAGTCAGAGAGTGGTGAATCTGTGGAATTCTTTGCCACAGATGGCTGCAGAGACCAAATCTGTGGATATTTTTAAGACAGATCGATAGAGTTTTGATTAGTACAGGTGTCAGAAGTTATAGGGAGAAGGCAGGAGAATGGGGTTAAGGAGAGATAGATCAACCATGATTGAATGGTGGAGTAGACTTGATGGGCCGGATGGCCTAATTCTACTCCTATCATTTATGACCTTAAGATGAAAACCTTCAGCACTCGGTCTGACCCTCCCAGTCGCCAGCTCAGCTGGTGGCAACATCAGTGCAAGAAGACAGGTAGGGACCTGCACTTGGGGCAACGCTGTGCGGGGTGGGGTAGAGGCAGGTGAAGTACGGCACAGAGGGTTTCTCAAGAGTGTTTATTTGCTAAATGTACCGAAAATGGAGCAATTAAATCCTTATTTGAGGCAGCGCTAGTTACTGAACTGATCCTCCGTGGGTGTGGGTAAGAATTCTGTTCACTTTCTCCTGTACCTGTACAAGTCGCCTTTTCCCACGATAGAAATGTCAAAGACGAGAGGCCACTGCTTTAAGGTGAGAGTGGCAAAATTTAATGGAGATGTGTAGGGCAAGTTTTGTTTTTACACATTGGTAGTGCAGGCAGCTCAGTCCAGTTCATTTTAGTTTATTGTCACGTGTCCCAAGGTACAGAGAAAAGTTTTTGTTGCATGCTAACTAGTCAGCAGAAAGACAATACATAATTACAATCATGCCATTTACAATTTATAGAGACGTGATAATGAAATAACATTTAGCGCAAGGTAAAGCCAGCAAAGTCCGATCAAGGAGAGTCTGAGGGTGTCCTCTCACCCTTCATACCCTGGACACAAACTCTTTGAATCATTTCCCTCTGGAAGGCGACTCCGGACTGTCAAAGCTGCCATAGCCAGACATATAAACAGCTGTTTTCCACGAGCAGTAGCTCTACTCAACAACCATAAGTCTGCAGCCTCGTTTTCCTCTGGTATTTTATTTAATTCACATGTTTAAACTGTGATGTTTTATTATTAATATTTTATTAATTATTAAATGTTTTATGTTTTATTCTTAATTGTTTACTAAATGTTGTGTTGTTACTGGCGAGCGGAGCACCAAGGCAAATTCCCTGTAAGTGTACATACATGGCCAATAAACTTATTCATTATGGAGATATTCATTATGGGTCTCCAATGAAGTAGATAGTAGTTCAGCACTGCTATCTGGTTGAGGTAGGATGATTCGGTGATTTGATAACAGCTGGGAAGAAACTGTCCCTGAATCAGAAGGTGTGTGTTTTCACACTTCTATACTATTTGCCCGATGAGAGGGAAAAGGAGTGAGTGGCCAGGGTATGACTCGTCCTTGATTGTGCTGCTAGCCTTGCCGAGGCAGATAAAATCATGGTGTTGAAGTGGCTTATAGTTTGGAATATGGATATGCATAAGTTCATGTCATAGGAGCAGAATTAGGGTATTTGGCCCATCTAGTCTACTGCGCCATTTAATTTTGGCTGATCTATCTTTCCCTCTCAACTCCATTCTCTTGCCTTTTCCCCATAACCTTTGACAGCCTCAAATCCCTGTCTCACGGTGCGAGTTGGCCCACTAGTGACCCCGAGTTTTCACTCGTGGTGATCACGTACCAGGAACGTAGCGGCAACGTCGGAACTCACGCGATCAACTTGTCCACTCGTGGCGCTAACGGCAGGTACCCGTGAAACTTGATAACTCGTGAAAAAAATCAAACATGTTTGATT
This sequence comes from Okamejei kenojei, assembly GCA_035221665.1. Taxonomy (NCBI): domain Eukaryota; kingdom Metazoa; phylum Chordata; class Chondrichthyes; order Rajiformes; family Rajidae; genus Okamejei; species Okamejei kenojei. The sequence continues at coordinate 8,686,622 of CM069140.1, read as the reverse complement.
TTTTCCACGAGTCAAATTCACTGTTCAAGATAAAAATTGAAACATTTTAACTGGTTGTAATAACGTAGGGCCCGTGCGTTGACCTTAGTGTCTCGTGAGTCTAACGTGTTAACCCGTGGGCACTCTTAAATCGGCAGCTGGACAGAGTAAAAAACGGCCGAACCGCAGAATGCTTCATATTTCCTTATGACACGGGACCTGTTCAGCCCATCGAGTCTATGGTGGCCTGGGCCGGCCTTAGGAGGTGAGGGGCCCGATTGGGAAAAATTTTCCGGAGATATATAAATAAATAATTATAAATGAGTCACGTGTCGTGAGTAACATGACAATTGGGGGGAGAGTTCCTTTCACAGCGTGTGGGGAGTCTAGCCAGGGGTAACGTTGCGAGGAGGGAAGGAGCGTTGAGAAGGAGAGGGTCGGGTTCATGCCTGTAACTCACTCGCTGCTGCCGCGGCGCTCCGGGCAAGGAGCTACTGCATTGTGGCCGGGGAGGGAAGCAGCTCACGTGGCTACGAGCGGCCTCCATCACCGGACAGCGGAACTGACTGCCATCTCAGCGGCTTCTGCCGGCCCGCCCGCCCACCTCTGGCAGTGCTCTCCGTCTGAACAGTGAGGGGACCAGCTCAAGAGCAAAGATCATAGAGCGGAGTGGGTCAGCGGGTGAAGGATAACATCACAGCGGGAGGTGGAGCTTACTCCTGTGTCAGCGCGATTAAGGGATCAATTCAGGTTACTTGCACTGACATATGGAGTAAGCTCCACCGCCCGCTGTCCTGTTATCCATCGCCCGCTGACCCGTTCTTGAGCTGGATGACCCTCTCCCCAGAGCCACTGCCCGTCCCGCTGAGCCACCACAGACAGGGAGTTGAACGTAGACACAGGGGGGTCCACCTTCAACTTCAGAGCCAAACCAAAAACACAGAGTGCTGGAGGAACTCAGCGGGCAAGGCAGCACCCGAGGAGGGAACATATCACTTCTCAGGAGCCACCACGGGCCAGGACTCTTCCCCCCAACAGAAAGGAAGCTCAGATGCAGCCATCACTGTAGCATCTCTGTCCCTAGCTTCCAATTCCCACTTTGAAATAAAATAAAACTTTCGACAAAAATTTCGCAATTGTGATGTACTGTATCTTTAAGAAAAACGACATCAACCAGGTGTGAAAATTACACCGAATCGAACGATGATCGAAAATGCGTGGGAATCGACGAATCGTGATCCTGCTGCAAAATGTTTAAGTCGAAAAATGTATTTTATTTCTAAATGGGAATTTGAAGATAGGAACAGAGATGCTACACAGAGATTTTAAGCTCTTGGGTGAAGTCGCACAGTGGGGCAGGGCTTTAGGCAGCATCTATGGAGCGAAGGAAACAGCCGGGTCTGAAGAAGGATTTCGACCCGAAACGTTGCATATTTCCTTCTCTCCATAGATGCTGCCTCACCCGCTAAGTTTCTCCAGCATTTTTGTGTACCGCAAAATGTCAATGATTCCGGGAATGCCGAGAGAGCTAGCGAGAGAGGTGGGGAACGCGAGAGAGTGAGGGAGAGAGCGAAAGACGGAGAGACGCAACGTGGGTCTTTAGGTAAATTGAATGACTAACCTGCACACCAAGAACTTCACCAAAAAGTAGTTCGTATTCATGATGATGAGTTTTAAGAAATTCTCAATGTGAATGAGTAAAAGCAAACCTCACCAGAACAAAACATCTTTTTGTAATGATCCTGTCTCAATGCTTTTAATTCAAAATTCTCAATGCATCAATCTACATTCCAGAGTAAAATGTAATTATGTTTTGAAGAAGTGTTAATGACGCCGCGTGAATTATATTCAAAGGAACGCAGCGTCATTAATACTTCGTCTAAAACACAATTACACATTTACTGAGGAATGTGGATCGATGCATTGTTGACGCATTGGATAACTACTTGTTAACTACTAGCTGTTAACACCACTGGCTGTTAACACCACAGTGGTTAACACATCATTTGTGTCTGATGACCATACAGCGCTTGTATTCCATGTAAAAAAATCCGTATGGGGAATGTTTAAAAAAAATGTTTATTTGACAAAGCGAATTGGTATTTCCATGTGAAATACGGAAAATTTACGCGGGGCCCCCTTTGGGCGCGGGGCCCAATTTGGGAAAAATCGGTTCAATCGGCCTAGGATGGTGGCTATCAGAGCAATCCTACAAATTTCACTCAAACCCCAAAATGTTGGAGGAACTCAGTGGGCCTGGCTAGAATATGGGCAGGAAAGGTTTCGGATAATTCTTCAAATCTCTGATTTTTTTTTTTTCTGAAGAAGGCTAATTGGCTTTGGTTGTAACTTGTCTAAAAATGTAACTAAAAATGAAAATTTTAGTAAATGTAACTAAAAAGGTAAATTGACCCTCGTGTGTAGGATGGTGCTAGTGTCGCTGGTCGGCGCGGACTTGGTGGGCCGAAGGGCCCGTTAGAAACACTGTGTCACTTTTCAGGAGAAGTTGTCAGCTCAAGCGTACGTCAGGACACGTTGTCAGCTCGGGAGACGAACTTGGTTAACTCTGGAGATGAACTTGGAATATCGCAGTAAACGGCAAAATACCATACCCGTGGGAACTCGGTTCAAACACTTGAACTTCAACAGGACCTCGTGCACAACCACGAGTCTGTCACTCGGGGTCACTCGTGGGTCAACTCGCACCGTGAGACAGGATCATTACTAATCAATAAACCAACAGTCTCCGCTTTCGAAATACCCAATGACTTGGCCTCCACATCAGTCTGCGGCAATGATAGAAACATAGAAAATAGATGCAGGAGTAGGCCATTCGGCCCTTCGAGCCTGCACTGCCATTCAATGTGATCATGACTGATCATCCAACTCAGTGTTCTGTACCTGCCTTCTCTCCATACCCCCTGATCGCTTTAGCCACAAGGGCCACATCTAACTCCCTCTTACATATGGCCAACGAACTGGCCTCAACTACCTTCTGTGGCAGAGAATTCCAGAGACTCACCACTCTCTGTGTGAAAAATGTTTTCCTCATCTCGGTCCTAAAGGAATTCCCCCTTATCCTTAGACTGTGACCCCTTATTCTGGACCTCCCCAACATCGGGAACAATCTTCCTGCATCTAGCCTGTCCAACCCCTTAAGAATTTTGTAAGTTTCTATAAGATCCCCCCTCAATCTTCTAAATTCTAGCGAGTGATGTCCTCAGTTTCACCACCCTCTGCTAAAGAAATTCCTCCTCCGCTACACAGTTATCTTGGCACAGACATTGTGGGCCAAAGGACTTGTTCTGTTTTCTGTAGCAAGCTAAGGCAAAATACAGGAGCCCTCTTTGCGTGTGGTGCTTGTGGGGACGGGGTGGGGATTGGTGGTGGGAACATTGCTGATGGTCGGTGGTCGAATGGTGCAGGAATTGGAGTTGCTGCCTTCGGACCCCAACCATGGTCTCCGTCATGTTTTGGGTGGCTCAAGGCTATTGAGGAGCAGAGGTCCTCTCTGGAACCAGGAATCTGAAGAAGGATCCTAACCAGAGCCATCGTCTATCCATGTTTTCCGGAGAAATGCCTGATCCGCTGAGTTACTCCAGCACTTTGACTTTTTGTAAACCAGAATCTGCAGTTCCTTGTTTCTGCATCCTATAAAATCTTGGTTACAACTTCATTTCATGGCACTGTCTCCATGAATCTAAACTTCCTATCTCCCAGCTGTGGTGCTGAATTTACTAATGACTGCTCCTCCCCACTTTCCTTGTCCGAACGCTTCAACGTAATTAGATTGTTCCGCCCATTGCAATATCGACACGAATACGTTGCCAAAATAACAGCAACATCTCCCATTGAACAAGTGCTTTTAATGGAACAAATATGTCCCAAGGCAGTCCGCAAGAGTATTATCAAACAAAATATTGATTGAAGTTAAGCTGTAAAGAATAACCATTCGAACCAGAGCTTTGTTCAGAGGCAGGTTTTAAAAAAGAAGGAAAGAGATGCTGCAGATTTAGTTTAGTTTGGAGATATAGTGTGGAAACAGGCCCTTCGGCCCACCAAGTCCACGCCGACCAATGATCACCCGTACACTAGTTCTAGTTATCCCACTTTCTCATCCACTCCCTACACGCTAAGGGTAAATTACAGAGTTTGATTAACCAACAAACCCACACGTCTTTGGAGCGTGGGAGGAAACCAGAGGAAAACCACACCGCCACAGGGAGAATGTGCAAACTCCACACAGACAGCAGCCAAGGTCAGGATCACACCTGGGCCACTGGCATTATGAGGCAGCAACTTTACTGTTGCACCACTTTTGCTGCGGTGGAAGATGTTTTGTTCTGGTGAGGTTTGCTTTTACTCATTCACTTACGGGCAAGATCGGTAAATGCTAAAATCCCAGTAACAGTCATGTGACGAGCAGTGATGGTAGAACCCATATACACTGACAAGGCTGTCGCTCTCAGGTGGCACAGTGGTGCAGCGGTGGAGTTGCTGCCTTACAGCGCCAGAGGCCCGTGTTCAATCCTGACTACCGGTGCTGTCTGTACGGAGTTTGTATGTTCTCCCCGTGACCTGCGTGGATTTTCTCCGAGATCTTCAGTTTTCTCCCACACTCCACAGATGTGCAGGTTTGTAGGTTCATTGGCTTGGTATGAATGTGACGTTGTCCCTAGTGTGTGAAGGATAGTGTTAGTGTGCGGGGATCGCTGGTCGTTCTGGACTCGGTGAGCCAAAGGGCCTGTTTCTGCACAGTATCCCTAAACTAGACTAAACTAAACTATCTGAATGGGTAGGAAGGAACTGCAGATGCTGGTTCACACCAAAGGTAGACAACAAATGGATAGGTGACATTCCAGGTTGGAACCCTTCTTCAGACTGGCAAATATACAGATAGGCGAGGAACTGCTTACTGATTACGTAGATCTGCTGTTGATTGACGGCAGTCTGAAGAAGGGCTCCAACCGGAAACATCCATGTTCTCCAGAGATGCTGCCTGACCCGCTGAGTTACTCCAGCACTCTGTGAAACATCACCTATCCATGTTCTCCAGAGATGCTGCCTGACCCGCTGAGTTACTCCAGCACTCTGTGAAACGTCACCTATCCATATTCTCCTGAGATGCTGCCTGACCCGCTGAGTTACTCCAGCACTCTGTGAAACGTCACCTATCCATTTTCTCCAGAGATGCTGCCTGACCTGTTGAGTTACCCCAGCGTTTTGTGTCTATCCTAAATCAGTTCTGATTAATTCACACATTTGTTTTTGCTCGAATAACTCAAACCCAGTTGTCTTTTGTCTCCATGTATGTCAATGACATAATTTGACCACTCTGATAAATGTATCATGAGGACAGTGTGAGGAGCTGTGCTTTGATGCGGATGGGAAATTGAGTCAGTGCCAAAGAGTTCCCTGTGCTTCCCTGTTCCAGGCTGCCTGTCAGAGAGTTCCTATCCACTGGAGCGGCCTCTGTTCAGAGAGACGCAGAAGGCTTTGACCTTAACGTTGGGTGAGCAGAATCTAATTACACCTTTCAGGACTATTATTGTCCATCATAATGTTGACTGGGTGGTAGCGAGTGAATATTGAAGCCAACACATATAAACGTTCAGGGGAGGAGTGGATGTTCTGAAAAACAGCTCCTCCCCGTTCCCATCCAAATTGCACTTATTCCAGATGGTTCAGTTCTTTGTGGACAAGATTCTCATTCAGACTAACAAATGGTTTCAACCTGAAACATCATCTACTTCTTTTTCCCAGAGATGCTGTCTGACCCGCTGAGTTACTCCAGCATTCTGAGAAACGTCACCTATCCATTTTCTCCAGAGATGCTGCCTGACCCGCTGAGTTATTCCAGCACTCTGTGAAACGTCACCTATCCATGTTCTCCACAGATGCTGCCTGACCCGCTGAGTTACTCCAGCACTCTGTGAAACGTCACCTATCCATGTTCTCCACAGATGCTGCCTGTCCCGCTGAATTACTGCAACACTTTATCTTAAGAAGGCCTAGACCATCTTACACTTTATCTAACAATGGTGCTCTGCCTTGCAGCTCCAGAGACAAGGTTTTAATCCTGATCGTGGTTGCTAAATGTGTGGAGTTTGCATGTTCTCCCTGTGACTGTAATCCTTGTCTGCTGTCTTTCTTCCAAAGATCTCGGCTGGTTAGTTGTTGATGGGGTATAGGTGTATAAAACCATGATGGGGATAGATAGACTGCATACCAAAAGAGTTTTTCCCCAGAGCAGGGGAATCAAGAACCAGTGGACATAGGTTTATGGTGAGGCAGAAACATTTAATAGGAACCTGACGGTGGTGCATATATGGAATGGGCTGTTAGAGGAAGCAGAGGAACTAGAGCGTGGTCCTGGCCTGCTGAGTTAATCAGACTTTACTGGACATTTTCTCAGATTAAACATGATATTCTTTATCGTACATGTAGACTGTGATCGACTTAATTGTAACCATGTGTAGTCTTTCCGCTGACTGCATAAAGCACACAAAGCTTATCATTGTACCTTGGTCCAAGTGACAATAATAAACTAAACAGCACAGAAACAGGCCCTTCGGCCCTTCTCAACCAAGATGCCCCATCTACATTCATATGAGCAAGCAGGAATTTCATTGTCCTATCTGGGACACATGACAATAAACTCTCTTGACTTGACTTATCCATTGACTTATCCGCTGGAATTTAGAAGATTGAGGGGTGATCTCATAGAGACTTACAAAATTCTTAAGGGGTTGGACAGGCTAGATGCAGGAAGATTGTTCCCGATGTTGGGGAAGTCCAGGACAAGGGGTCACAGTTTAAGGATAAGGGGGAAGTCTTTTAGGACCGAGATGAGAAAATCGTTTTTCACACAGAGAGTGGTGAATCTGTGGAATTCTCTGCCACAGAAGGTAGTTGAGACCAGTTTGTTGGCCATATTTAAGAGGGAGTTGGATGTGGCCCTTGTGGCTAAAGGGATCAGGGGGTATGGAGAGAAGGCAGGTACGGGATACTGAGTTGGATGATCAGCCATGATCATATTGAATGGCGGTGCAGGCTCGAAGGGCCGAATGGCCTGCTCATGCACCTAATTTCTATGTTTCTATGTTTCTAAACCTTTGCTATGCATGTACTTATTCAAATGTCTTTTAAAATGTTGTTATATTACCCAGTTGAGACAGGTACTGCACATGATTACAATCAGGCCACCCACAGTCTACACGTAGAAGATAAGGGATATAACGTTTAGTCCAAGGTAATGTCAGATTTAAGATAGTCCAATAGTCCCCAATAATGTAGATAGGAGCTTAGTGCCGCTCTCTAGTTGGTTAGAGGATGGTACAGTTGCCTGATAACAGCTGGGAAGAAACTGTCCCTGAATCTGGAGGTATCTGGCTGTATGACTGTGACAAAATAAAACAAAATGTCCAAACTGGTGGGAGATAAATGTCTGTGGGTGTGACTGTCTGATCTTTGAAACGGCTCTTTTTGCAATCTTTCACTTTATTAGAATCAAACTGGCCTAATTGATGGCTTCCACTATGCTTGCGTCCTTTTCGGACGATGACAGCGAGGTCAACAATTGTAAGATGGACACGAAACGAAGAAGATCGGGGTTTTTTAGCTTTTTTAGTAATTGTGAAACAAGTTTCTCCTTGTTGCTCGGTGTGTGCTTGTGGTAATTCTCTGAGATGTTGCAAGGTCTCTTTTCTGGAGTAGTGCAAGGGAAGGAAGCAGTGGTGAAGGAAGTAAGGTTTTAGAGTTTTAAAACTAAACTAGTTGTAGGTGGAGTGAAAGGCAATTGTTGCACCCTCTCAGAGCACGTCACCAACCAATGTTCATGAAACCCCAGAGTCATTGAGTCATACAGCACAGAAACAGGCCCTTCAGCCCAACTCATCGATGCTGAACAAGATGCCTCATCCAAGCTAGTCCCATTTGGCCCATATCCCTATAAACCTTTCATATCCATGTACCTCTATAATTTAAATGTTGAAACCAAGAGCTGCAGATACACAAAAGGACACAAGTGCTGGAGTAACTCAGTGGGTCATGCAGGCAGAACATGGATAGGTGACGTTTCAGGTTTGAAGAAGGGTCTCAACCTAAAACTGTCAGCTTGCCATGTTCTCCAGTGATGCTGCCTGACTCGTTGAGTTACCCCAGCACTTTGTGTCCTTTTATAATTTAAATGTTGTTATTGTACCTGCCTCAACTATCTCCTGGGCAGCTTGTTCCATATACCCACAACCCTCTGTGTGAGGAAGTTGTTCCTCTAAGTCCTAACAAAACATTCTCTCTCAACTTAAACCTTAGTTTAGTTTAGAGTACAGCGTGGCAACAGGCCCTTCAGCCCAACGAGTCCTTGCCAACCAGCGATCCCTGCACATTAACACTATCCAACACCCACTAGGGATAATTTTTACATTTACCAAGCCAAGACCCACCTGGGTCTCTGGCATTGCATTCTCTGTAAAGCAGCAACTCCACCGCTGTGCCACCGTGACCACCTATGTCCTCTAGTTCTTGATTTCCCTACCCTGGATAAAAGACTCTGTGCGTCTATTCCCCACGTAATTTTATACACCTCTCTACAATCACCCCTCATCCTCCTGTGCTCCAAGGAATAAAGTCCTTCCTGCCCAACCTCTCCTTTTAGCTCAGACCCTCAAATCCTGGCTACATCCTCATAAATCTTCTCTGCATCCTTTGAGCAGGGACGAAAAGGAGCTCTGGGCCAGTTTTACCGACAATGCTTCATTGGCACGAGGCAGGTTTACAATGCAGACAATGTGGGTTACTTTGAAGGATTATATTTAAGTGCAATAATCTCGCATCACACTTAGCTGCAGTATTACAGGAAGCAGTGTTAAACCACGAGGCATACAACAAACTTTGTTTTCAGTTTCGAAAAGCCTGCCATCTTTTCATTGACCTAAACCTAATTTTGTCTGCTTTCCAGCACAGATGGGTTATGGGGCAGGCATACAACATATAGTTACATACTTAAACCGCATTATATTCACAAGCAAAACACAAAGTCGTGGAGGAACTGAGCGGGTTGGGCAGCATCTGTGGAGGGAATTTTTGAGTCAGACTGAAAAAAGGGAACAGACTCACGACAAGCAATAGAAGAAGAGCCTCAACCATTCCTTTTCTCCAGGGATGCTACCTGTCCCGCTGAGTTACTCCAGCCTTTTGTGCATATCTTCGGTGCAAACCAATGTAAACCAGCATCAGCAGTTCCTTCCTACATTAACTATTGGTGGGCCTTTCTGGTGTTGTAAATACTACATGAATTTGATGCAGCAACTATGTCTAGCATTAGATGCAGCTATGCATGCCAGCACAAAAATAAATGCATCGAAACCCGTTCAGATCAAAAACAATCTTTGACAAATATGTGGTATTTCCCACAGCCTCTGACAAAATTTCAGGCACTTTTTATAGAGTGATATAGTGTGGAAACAGGCCCTTCGGCCCAACTTGCCCACACCGGCCAACATGTGCCTGCAACACTAGTCCCACCTGCCAGCGCTTGGTCCATCTCCCTCCAAACCTGTCCTATCCATGTACAGTACCTGTCTAACTGTCCCTGCCTCAACTACCTCCTCTGGCAGCTTGTTCCATACATCCACCACCCTCTGTGTGAAAAAGTTACCCATCAAATTCCTATTTCAACCTATGTTCTCTGGTCTCCTATGTTTTCCTATTTCAACCTACGTTCTCTGGTCAACCTATGTTCTCTGGTCCACGATTCACCTACTCTTGGCAAGAAAATCTGTGCATCTACCCGATCTATTCCTCCCATGATTTTATACACCTCTATAAGATGTTTCTGAAAGTTGCATATGCCCAAGAGGAATGAATGAGCAGTTCCCAGCAATGCCATACTCCAGGCTGTGCAACCAGTTCCAGTACAGTTCAACCAGAACAGCAGCCAGTGGGTTTTGAAGAGGATTTCACTGTGAATATACTTCAGTCACTGAAGGTGCTGTATGTAAACAGGAGTAATGAACAAAGACAGGTTGCTGTTGGCATTCATAGTCACAGAGTGATACAGCGTGGAAACAAGCTCTTTTTGGCCCAACTTGCCCACACTGGTCAACATGTCCCACCAGTCACACCTGCCCGCGTTTGGCCCATATCCCTCCAAATCTGACCTATCCTTGTACCTGTCTAACTGTTTCATAAATGTTGGGATAGTCCCAGCCTCAACTACCTCCCCTGGCAGCTCATTCCATACACCCACCACCCTTTGTGTGGAAAGAGTTACCCCCTAGATTCCTATTAAATCTTTCCCCCTTCACCTTAAACCTATGTCCTCTGGACCTCGATTCACCTACTCTGGGCAAGAGACTGTGCATCTACCCGATCTATTCCTTTCATGGTTTTCTACACCTCGAAAAGATCACCCCTCATCATCCTGCGCTCCAAGTCCCAGTCTACTCAGCCTCTCCCTATAGCTCAGACCCACTAGTCTTGGCAACATCCTCGTAAACCTTCTCTATAGCCTTTCCAATTGGTCTCTTGTTTTATTTGTACATAAAGGAATAGTGTACAGAGTCTTTTTACCCAGGGTAGGGGAGTGAAGAACCAGAGGACTCAAGTTTAAGGTGAGAAGGGAAAGATTTCATAGAATGCTGAGGTGTAACTGTTTTACACAGGGGGCGGTAGGTGTAGGGAACAGGTTGCAGGAGGATGTAGTGTGACAAATACTATAACAACTTACAGGAAATATCTGGACAGATACATGGACAGGATAAGTGTGGAGAGATATGGGCCAAATGTGAGCAGGTGGGACTAGTGTAGATGGGGCACATTGGTCTCAATGGGCAAGTTGGGCTGAAAGGCCTGTTTCTATGAATCTAGGACGTAGATTAGAGTCGGTCATACAGCACAGAAAGGCCCTTCGGCCCAACTTGCCCATGCCATCCAAAATGTCCCATTCACATTGGTTCAACCTGCCTGTGTTTGGTCCTCATCCCTCTAATCTTTCCTATCCATGTACCTGTCCAAATGTCTTTTTAAAGATTGTTATTGAGACATGGTATCATATAACATGGAAACAGGCCCCTCGGCCCAAAGTGCCTAGGCCTAGGACTAAGGACTATTTGAACCCCATGAGCTCTCTTCACCGTTCCTCTGACAACTCATTGCAAGTATCTATCAAATACTAAAAACACTTGCTCTGCATCATTCGCCCTCTTTTACAATGCTAGAAATCCCTGCATGAAAATTGTTAAAATGCCATGTGTTGAAGCTGGCCTGCTATACCATGATTTTCCAAGCGGGGGCAGCACAGTGGTACATCAAAGGTACACAAAAATGCTGGTGAAACTCAGCGGGTGCAGCAGCATCTATGGAGCGAAGGAAATAGGCAACGTTTCGGACCAAAACCATTCTTCAGACTGATGGGGGGTGGGGGGAGGCGGGGGGAAGAAAGGAAAAAGGAGGAGCAGCCCGAGGGCTGAGGGAGAGGTAGGAAGGGGAGGAGATAGCAAGGGTTAACAGGAATGTGAGAAATCGATGTCCATGCCACCAGGATGCAAACTCTCCAAGCGGAATATGAGGTGGTGTTCCTTCAATTTCCGGTGTTGTTCACTCTGGCCGTGGAGGAGGCCCGGGACAGAGAGGTCAGATACGGAATGGGAGGGGAAATGGGAAGCGCTGAGCCACAGGGAGGTCGGCTTGGTTAGTACGGACTGAATAGAGGTGTTCGGCGACACAATCGAGGACGAACCTGCATTATTCCAGTCGAGAAGGGTTTCAGCCCGAAACGTTGCCTATTTCCTTCACTCCATAGATGCTGCTGCACCCGCTATGTTTCTCCAGCAATTTTGTGTACCTTCGATTTTCCAGCATCTGCAGTTCCTTCTTAAACACAGTGGTTTATCGAGTTGTGTTGCTGCCTCACAGCTCCTGAGTCTCAGCCTTCCCATCCATGCTATCCATGGGGAGTTGGCATGTTCCTCCGGTTGCGGCTGGATATACTTTAGGATAGCTAATTGAGGCAGATACTACAACACCATTGGAAAGACACTTGGACAGATACATGGATAGGAAAGGTTTAGTGGGATATGGACCTAATGCAGGCAAATGGGACTTTCTTATCGGGGGGCATCTTGGACAGCATGGATGAGTTGGGCTGAAGGACCTGTTTCCATGCCATACGTGGCTGTGGGAGAAGATCAATAAATAATGAATACAGTGGTCTCGATTGTGTGCATCCAGTGTTTCTTAACAGGTGGCTGTAAAGGTAGTGAATGCAATAAAAAGGAACTGCAGATGCTGGTTTATACCAAAGATAGACACAAAACGGTGGAGTAACTCAGTGGGTCGGTGTTGAATGTTTCCATCACTCCTGTGGGTGCTCTGATTTGCTCCCAAGTTCTTAAAAACATGTGAGTTGGTAGATACCTGGGCCAGACTGGGCCGCGGCGTGTAAGTAACTGGATTAAATTTATGAAAATATGAGGATAAACAATGTGATTGGTGTAAATGGTTGCTTGGTGATCAGTGTGGGCTCAATGGGTTGAAGGGCCTGAGTCCTTGCTGGGTGACAATAACTGTGGCAAAACCATCTCTTCCGTCCCCAATATTAGATTCCAGCAGATCGTCTTGTGCTGATGTCAGTCAGTTTGCTCTCTCCCCTCTTTTGGGATTGTCACAGATGACAAAAGATACGTTTGTTACGTCTCATTTCTGAAACCATTCTACAATCTTGGAGGTTCTGAAAGATGAAAACAAGTGCATCCACTACATTAGACATAGAGTGCTGGAGTAACTCAGCGGGTCAGGCAGCATCTCTGGAGAACATGGATAGGTGACGTTTCACAGAGTGCTGGAGTAACTCAGCGGGTCAGGCAGCATCTCTGGAGAACATGGATTGGTGATATTCCACAGAGTGCTGGAGTAACTCAGCGGGTCAGGCAGCAGCTATGGAGAACATGGAAAGGTAACGTTTTGGCTCAGGACCCTTCTTCAGACTGATTTTGGTGGGAGAGGCGGGGAGAAAGCTGGCAAAGAGGTGCTACTGTTGATTCTTGAGCGGGGGAGGGGGGGGTTTGCTCGTGAGTTAGCTTTCTTTCCCCCTCCCACAATCAGTCACTTTCTCGCACACTTTCATGATCTATACTTGTGCTGCAAACGGTGTGGGGTTTGTGGTTTAGTGCTGGGTTTTTCAGTTTTGTGACGGAGGTTGGTGCTGCAAGTAAGGGCAGATACCCACACCCACAGGTGCTCGTTTCCTCTCGTGACCTTTTCATAATCTGGTCTACTTCACTATAATCGCTTGTGCTGCAAGAATCACAATCGAGGCAAGGAACATCCTGATGGGCGCACTAATAAATAAAGAACACCTTCTCTCTGCCCAGTCCTCAGGGCAGGAACACAACATGGCGCTGCACACCTGCCTGGATGCCCTTGTGATTACACCCGGGACTGAGTATCTCATGGCCCCAGGGGGGCTGGCATGCAGAAAGCTGCCGCCAACTCACGCTTCAGTGTTACTTGAAGGGGTCTTGCCTGAGCCTTGTCATAGTCATACAATGTGGAAACGGGCCCTTCAGTCCAACTTTCCCATGCCGACCAACATGCTCCATCCACACTACTCTCAACTGTGGGTGTCAGAGAGAATGACTGTGTGTGTGAGAGTGACTGTGTGTGTGAGAGTGACTGTGTGTGTGTGTGTGTGTGAGAGTGACTGTGTGTGAGAGAGAGAGAGAGTGACTGTGTGTGTGTGTGTGAAAGAGTGACTGTGTGTGTGTGTGTGAGAGAGAGAGAGTGACTGTGTGTGTGTGTGTGTGAGTGACTGTGTGTGTGTGTGAGAGAGAGAGTGACTGTGTGTGTGCGCAAGAGAGTGACTGTGTGTGTGTGAGAGAGTGACTGTGTGTGTATGTGAGAGAGAGAGAGAGAGAGTGACTGTATGTGTGAGAGTGACTGTGTGTGTGTGAGAGAGAGTGACTGTGTGTGAGAGAGTGACTGTGTGCGCGCAAGAGAGTGACTGTGTGTGTGTGTGAGAGAGTGACTGTGTGTGTGTGAGAGAGAGTGACTGTGTGTGAGAGAGTGACTGTGTGTGTGTGTGTGTGAGAGAGTGACTGTGTGTGTGTGAGAGAGAGTGACTGTGTGTGAGAGAGTGACTGTGTGTGTGAGAGTGACTGTGTGTGTGTGAGAGAGTGACTGCGTGTGTGGGAGAGTGACTGTGTGTGTGTGAGAGTGACTGTCTGTGTGTGTGGGAGAGGGAATGACTGTCTATAGTATATAGCACAAAAACAGGCCATTGACCTAGCATGCCCCATCTACAATAGTCCCATCTGCCTTCGTTTGGCCCATACCCCTCAAGCTGTCCTATCCATATAACTATCCAAATGTTTTTTAACAACCCTTTGTGTGGTTACCCCTCGTGTTCCTATTAAATATTCCCCCCCCCCCCCCCCCCCCCCCACCCCCCTCACCTTAAACCCATGCAATCTGCTTCTTGATTCCCCTACTTTGGGAAAATGTTTTATTTGCACTCCAAAGACATACAGTTTTATTGGTTCATTGGCTTTGGTAAAATTGTAAATTGTCCCTAGTGTGTGTTGGATAGCGTGCAGGGTGATCGCTGGTTGGCTCGGACTCGGTGCGCCAAAGGCCCTGCTTCTGCTCTGTATCTCTAAACTAAAAAGGTGCATTTACCCTCTCATGATTCCTCTCATGATTTTATACAGCTCTATAACATCACCCCTCATCCTCCTGTGCTCCATGGAATAGAGTTCCAGCCTGCTGCTCAAAAGGTTCAGTAAGATTTACGAGGATGTAGCCAGGACTCGAATGTGTGAGCTATAGGGAGAGGTTGAGTAAGCTGGATCTTAATTCCATGGAGTGTAGGAGGATGAAGGGAGATGTTATAGATGTGTACAAAATCATGAGAGGAATCGATCGGGTAGATGCACAGAGTCTCTTGTCCAGAATAATGGAATCGAGGACCAGAGGACATAGGTTCAAGTTGAAGGGGAAAAGATTTAATAGGAATCTGAGGGGTAACCTTTTCACACAAAGGGTGGTGGGCGTATGGAACAAGCTGCCAGAGGAGGTACTTGAGGTTGGGACTATCCCATCGTTTATGAAAACAGTTGGACAGGTACATGGATAGGACAGGTTTGGAGGGATATGGGCCAAGCGCAGGCAAGTGGGACTAGTGTAGCTGGGATATTATTGGCCAGTATGGGCAGTTGGGCCTAAGGCCTGTTTCCACACTGTATCACTCTATGACTCTATGACTCTCTGATCCTCTAGTCCCGTGAACACCCTCATAAATCTTCTCTGCACCTGTTCCAGCTTAACGATATCTTTCCTGTGACAGGGTGACCACAACGCTGGTGAGGTCTGGCTCAGACCAGTGTCGCCCTCCTCTGGTGGTAGACACGGAATTCTCCGATTAGATCAAGAGATCCTCTGTTGCTGGACGAGGGGCAGAGTCCAGTTGAGACACCTCTTAAACAAGGGCAGGGAGATCACGGGAGTGACAAGGATGCTGTGTGTAAAGGAAAAGGTGAGTGCTAGCACTAATGGCAATAACACGAGCAATATGGAACTCGTATTGATAATTGACTGCTGAGCCTCAGTGGCTGGCCTACATATTGTTTCTTGATAATATTCCCTCTCTGGAAGTGCCTTGTTGCTGTGTTAAGGAGGCCGTTACTCTTCTTCCCCCTGCCCTGCTTCCATCTTTCATCCTCATCATGTTCAAACCTCTCACTCTGGTCCTTTCTACATCGATAGGACAGGTTTAGGGGGATATGGGCCAAAAACAGGCAGGTGAGACTCGTGTAGTTGGGTCATGGTAGATGGCATGGGGGAGTTTGGCCGAAGGGCGTGTTCCAAGCTGTATGACTATCTACCCCCTGGCTTCTTTGTCCCTCCGTCAATGGTTAAAAGTCAGATCCCTTCCCGAACCTTTCGATGCCTCTATACATTGGAACTGTTCCCAAAGTGCCATCTGTTTGCCGTTGGCAGATCTCACGGCTTCATGCTTCTCCTGACAACTGGGCACGTTCAGAGGTTGGCACTCAGTGCCGCCCTGCAGGAACCCTCCACCGCCAGAAGCTGCACCGTTCCATTGAGGCTTTAAACTGAGGGCCGGGTCAAATGGACCTGAAGATCCCACAGGACCAAAGATCAGGTTCTATTTTGGTTACTGTACATGTTGCATAGAAATATAGAAATAAAGAAACATATACAATAGGTGCAGGAGTAGGTCATTTGGCCCTTCGAGCCAGCACTGTCATTCAATATGATCTTGGCTGATTATCCAAAATTAGTATCCCGTTCTGGCTTTTTCCCCATATCCCTTGATTCCCTTATCCTTAAGGGCCTGTCCCACTTATGCAATTTTCTTCGGCAACTTGCCGTCACCCGTCATAGTCGCAGCAGGTCAACGAAAATTTAAAAACTGTTGAAAATTCAGCAGCAATCAGAAAAAGGTACGACTCTTTGGGCGACCAATTACGGCCAAACAGGCGGAAGAAAA
This sequence comes from Okamejei kenojei, assembly GCA_035221665.1. Taxonomy (NCBI): domain Eukaryota; kingdom Metazoa; phylum Chordata; class Chondrichthyes; order Rajiformes; family Rajidae; genus Okamejei; species Okamejei kenojei. Next base: position 8,670,133 of record CM069140.1, on the reverse strand, counting down.
AATTAACTAGGTTTCAAATCAAGTCGCTGAAAAAATCACGTAAGTGGGACAGGCCCTCAAAGTGCTGTATCTAACTCTCTCTTGAAAACATCCAGTGAATTGGCCTTCACTGCCTTCTGTGGGAGAGAATTCCATAGATTCACACAGTGCATTCAGAAAGTATTCAGACCCCTTCATTTTTTCCACATTTTCTTACGTTACAACCTTATTCTACAATGGATTAAATTCATTTTTTTTATCATCAATCTACACACAATACATCATAATAATAAAGTAATTACTAGACTAAGTGGGACCTGTTGGGTCCCAGCATCACACGGGAGGGCTGGTCCCCCAACGCAATATTCCACCTCTCCACCAATTCTAATATTGCTGGCCAGTGGGGGGGGGGGGGGGGGGGGGCTTTTTGGAGCGCGAGTATGGTGTTGTGGCCCAAAGGGACTGGTTTCCAGAGGGCTAGTATGGACATTGTGGGCCAAATGGATTCTTGGGCTGGCAGCTCAGTCACTGCGACCACACACACTCACACTCACTCACACACACACACACTCCCAATCACACACACACACACTCCTACACAATCCCACACACACACACACACACACTCCTACACAATCCCACACACACACACACACACACACACACACACACACACACACACACACACACACACACACACACACACACACACACACACACACACACACACACACACACACACACACACACACACACACAATGAAATGAAATGCTAACTTTATTGTCATTCAGACCTTTTGGTCTGAATGAAATTTCGTGCCTGCAGCCATACATATAATAAAAATAACAAAAACACTCAATAAACACAAATTTACCACCGTGAGTTCACCAGGCTCCTCCTCACTATGATGGAAGGCAAAAGTCTTAAAGTCTCTCTTCCCTCCTTGTTCTCCTTCTGCCCTGAGGCGATCCAGGTCTCCGATGCTGTGACCCCGCCGGGTGATAGTAAGTAAGTCAGTCCCGCGGCTGAATCCAGCTCCGCGAACGGGCCGATTCAAACTCCGCGGCCCGGGGTGGTCAAAGCTGCCGAAGCTGCCGCCCTCCAGTCCAGTGGACGATGCTGTTGTTGCGGGAGCTCTGGAGAAACAGGTCACCAACCTGGGACTTGCGAGCTCCCGATGATGTCGTCCACTGGGCCCGTGGCCGGGCCTCCAAAGCCGTGCCGCCACTGCTGCCGGAACGCCGGAGTCCTGCCACAGCTCCAAAGTCGGGCTGCTGCCGCAAGTCGGGCCGCTGCCGCTGCTGGAACGCCAGAGCGCCGGAGCGCCGTCACAGCTCCAAAGTCGGGCCACTGCCGCAAGTCGGGCCGCTGCCGAAACGCCGCCACAGCCCCGAGGCTGCCAGCTCCGCCATTAGGCCTCAGCGCAGACGGAGACAGGGGGACACAACAAGAAAAAGTCGCATCCCCCCGAAGGAAGAGACTAAAACCATGTTTCTACAACCCCCCCCCCCCCCCCACCCCACACTTACACAACCTAATACACTAAACTAAACTAAAACAGAGAAAAGAAAACAAAAAAAAAAAGAAAAAACAGACGGACTGCCGGCGGGCTGCAGCTGCCAGGCAGCGCCGCAACTTCCGTACACACACACACGCGCTCGCACTCGCACTCGCGCTCGCATACACACACACAGGCACTCACACAGGCACTCACACAGACATACACACACACACACTCAATGACTCGCACACCATATATAGGGCAGTAAACTTTCTTGAATACTCACACACCTGAGCGTGGCCTTTCCACTTTGGGGCTTCCGCAGTCAGCGGCACTTACGCAATCAGCGTGACCTCTGCACTTACCGGAAATTTCACAATCAGAGCAACCTTTGTACTCACCGGAAATTACGCAATCAGCGCGACCTGTTCAGTAAGCGGAAGTCACGACTTTTAAACCAGACACTGTCAGACCTAATAAAGCATTTATTCCTTCCAAACACAGTCGGACCTAATAAAGCATTGCAGTTTCAAGCACAGGCAGGGCAGCAGGCCAAACAACTCATGGCATTGTCATTAAGGGCTAACAAATCATTTATTGCAAGTAGATTGCAGACTCACAGTTCAGTTGATTCACAACTTAGAATTAGAGTTGTGGACTCTCCCTCGCGATCTTGCAGAGTGACTGAGTTACGTCCACACCTCGGAGGTTTTATAGTCCTGACAACCCCACCCCCCCCCCCCCCCCCCCCCCCCCCCACCCCCACCCCCACCCCCCCCCACCCCCACCCCCCAGAAGGGGTGTTACCTTCATCGCGGTGATTGACAGGCAAGAGGTTCTCAAGGTTTTTTAAACACTCATAACTTTTTCTTTCATCGATGGGAAAAGTCCTTGGGGGCCTGCTCAGCGAGTAAGATGGGCAAAATCATAGCGATAAATGGTAGCGTTTATTCTCAAATCAATATACAGCGCAGACAGGAAGTGGTCAAGATGAGACTTTTAATTATATAGATAAATAAATAACTGAAATATCACATTTACATAAGTATTCAGACCCTTTGTGATGACACTCAAAATTGAGCTTAGATGCATCCTCTTTCCATTGATTATCCTTGAGATGTTTCTACAACTTGATTGGAATCCACCAGTGGTAAATTAAATTAATTGGACATGATTTAGAAAGGCACACACCTGTCTATATAAGGTCCCACAGTTGACAATGCATGTCCAAGCAAAAAACAAGCCATGAAGATGAAGGAATTGCCCATAGACCTCCCAGACAGGATTGTGTCGAGACACTGATCTGGGGAAGAGTATAAAACAATTTCTGCAGCATTGCAGGTCCCGAAGAGCACAGTGGCCTCCGTCATTCTTAAATGGAAAAAATTTGGAATGCACCAGGACTCTTCATACAGCTGGCCTCCCGACCAAGCTGTGCAATCGGAGGAGAAGGGCCTTATTCAGGAAGGTGACCAAGAACCTGATGGTCACGCTGACAAAGCTCCAGACTTCCTCTGTGGAGATGGAGGAACCTTCTAGAGGACCACTATACCTGCAGACTCCTCCAATCATGCCTTCAGGGTAGAGTGGCCAGTTGAAAGTCACTCCTCAGTAAAAGGCACATGACAGCCCGTTTGGAGTTTCCTAAAAGGCACCTAAACAAGATTCTCTGGTCTAATGAAACCAAGATTGAACTCTTTGGCCTGAATGCCAAGCGTCACGTCTGGAGGAAACCAGGCACCGCTCATCACCTGGCCGATACCATACCTACGGTGAAGCATGGTGGTGGCAGCATCATGCTGTCGGGATGTTTTTCAGCGGCAGGAACTTGGAGACTAGCCAGGATCGAGGGAAAGACGAACGGAGCAAAGTACAGAGAGATCCTTGATGAAAACCTGCTCCAGAGCATTCAGGAACTCAGACTGGGGCAGAGGTTCACCTTCCAACAGGAGAATGACCCTAAGCACATAGCCAAGACAATGCAGGAGTGGCTTCGTGACAAGTCTGTGAATGTCCTTGAGAGGCCCAGCCAGAGCCCGGACCTGAACCCAATCGAATGTCTCTGGAGGGACCTGAAAATAGCTGTGCATCAACGCTCCCCATCCAACCTGACAGAGTTTGAGAGGATCTGCAGCGAAGAATAGGAGAAATTCCCCAAATGCAGGTGGGCCAAGCTTGTAACGTCATACCCAAGAAGACTTGAGGCTGTAATCGCTGCCAAAGGTGCCTTAACAAAGTACTGAGTAAAGGGTCTGAATACCTATGTAAATGTGATATTTCAGTTATTTCTTTTTTATTACTTTGCAAAAATGTCTAAACATCTTCTTTTGCTTTTTTATTGTGGGGTATTGTGTGTAGATTGATGATAAAAACAATAATTTAATCAATTTTGGGAAAAGGCTGTAACGTAACAAAGTGTAGAAAAAGTGAAGAGGTCTGAATACTTGCTGAATACACTGTAACTCTCTGGGTGAAGACGTTTTTCCTCATCTCAGTCCCAAATGGCCTACCCCTTATTCTTAAACTGTGACCTCTAGTTCTGAACTCTCCCAACATCGGGAACATTTTTCCTGTATCTACCCTGTCCAGTCTAAGAATTTTATGTTTCTATAAGATATCCTCTCATCCTTCTAAATTCCAGTGAATACAAGCCCAGTCGACCCATTCTTTCATCGTACCTGCCATCCGGGGAATAACCGCTGCACTCCCTCAATAGCAATAACGTCCTTCCTCAAATTAGGAGAGCAAAATTGCCAACAATACTCCAGGTGTTGTCTCACCAGGGCCCTGTACAGCTGCAGTAGGATGTCCTTGCTCCTGAAGTCAAATCCTCTCGCAATGAAGGCCAACATGCCATTAGCTTTCTTCACTGTCTGCTGTACCTGTATGCTTACTTTCAGTGACTGATCTACAAGCACACCCAGGCCTCCTTGCACCTCCTCTTCTCCAAATCTGACACCATTCAGATAATAATCTTGCCACCTCACATAACCTCACATTTATCCACATTATACTGCATCTGCCATGTTTCTGCCCACACACCCAACCTATCTAAGTCACCCTGCAGCCTCGTAGTATCCTTCTCGCAGTTCACGCTGCCACCCAGCTTTGTGTCATCCGCAAACATTGTTACATTTAATTCCCTTGTCTAAATCGTTAATATATATTGTAAACAACTGAAGTCGCAGCACTGAGCCTTGCGGCACCCCACTAGTCACTGCCTGCCATTCTGAAAAGGACCCGTTAAGGGCCTGACCCACTTTCCGATTTTTTCGGCGTCTGCCGGCATAATTGACTGACATATCATCCCGAAATGTTGAAGCCTGATGCGGCTTGACACGTCGGTGACGTGCCATAACGCAGTGTGATCACGTATGACACGTGGTGTTTTTTCGAGTGTCACAACATCACTGATATGACGCCGAAAAAATCGGCAAGTGGGACAGGCCCTTTACTTTCTACTCTTTACTTCCTGTCTGCCATCCAGTTTTCTATCCATGTCAATACCCTACCTCCAATACCATATGCTCTAATTTTGCACACTAATCTCTTGTGTGGGACCTTGTCAAAGGCTTTTTGAAAGTCCAGATCCACTGGCTCTCCCTTATCCATTTTACTAATCCCGCCCTCAGAAAATTCCAGAAGATTAGTCAAGCATGATTTCCCCTTCATAAATCCATGCTGACTTTGACTGATCCCGTCACTGCTTTCCAATTGCGCTGCTATAACATCTCTAATAATTGACTCCAGCATCTTCCCCACTACCGATGTAAGGTGAACTGGTCTTCCCAGTTTTCTCTCTCCATCCTTTCTTAAAAAGTAGTTACATTGGCAACCCTCCTGTCCACAAGAACTGATCCAGAGTCGAGAGAACATTGGAACCAATGCATCAACGATTTCTAAGGCCATCTCCTTGAGTACTCTGTGAAGCAGACAGTCTACCACACACCATTTCCTGAAAAAAGTGGATTCCCTTCTGTTCCTCCCTCCCACTAGATCCTTGGTCCCCTAGTATTTCAGGGAGATTGTTTGTGTCTTCCTTAGAGGAGACAGAACCAAAGTACTCGTTTAACTGTTCTGCCATTTCTTTGTTTCCCATTATAAATTCACCTGGTTAAGAAGGAACTGCAGATGCTGGAAAATTGAAGGTAGACAAAAATGCTGGAGAAACTCAGCGGGTGAAGTAGCATCTATGGAGCGAAGGAAATAGGCAAAGTTTCGGGTCGAAACCCTTCTTCAGACTGTGTCTGACTGTGCGGGACCTACATTCGTCTTCACTAATCTTTTCCTTTTTACATACCTAAATAAACTGTTACAGTCAATTTTGAGATTCCTCGCAAGCTTTCTTTCATGCTCTTTTTCCCTCTCTTAATTCACCCCTTTGTCCTCCTCTGTTGAGTTCTACATTTCTCCCAGTCTGGTTTCCTCTGGCCAATTTATATGCCTTTTTCTTTGGATTTAAAACTATCCTTGACTTCCCTCGTCAGCCACGGTTGTGCCACCCTCCCAGTTTTATATTTTTGCCAGAAAGGGATGAACAATTTCTGGAGTTCATCCATGTGACCTTTAAATCTTTGCCATTGCATCTCCACTGTCAACCCTTTAAGTATAATTTGCCAGTCTATCCTAGCCAATTCCAGTCTCATACCTTCAAAGTATCCTTTATTCAAGTTCAGGACTCTAGTCTACAAATTAACCATGTCACTCTCCATTCTAATTCAAAATTCCACCATATTATGGTCTGAAGAAGTGTCTCGACACAAAATTCCTTCTCCCCAGAGATGCTGCCTGTCCTGCTGAGATGCTCTGGCATTTTGTGTCTACCTTTGATCTAAACCAGCATCGGAGTTCTTCCTACACACATTATAGTCATTGTTGCCCAAGGAACCTTGAACAACAAGAACGCTAACTAATCCTTCCTCATTACACAATACCCAGTCTAGGATGGCCTGCTCGCTAGTCGGTTTCTCTACATATCTGTTTACAAAAACCATCCCCTATACATTACAGGAAATCCTCCTCATCGGCACTGCAGGGCTGCCAACTCTCATGCTTTGAGCGTGAGAATAACGCATTTGAACAAATTCTCACGCTCTCACGCTGATCACAAATTTCTCATGCTCTGTCGTGAGAAATTCTGTGATCAACGAAAATTTCAAAACTCCTATAAACTGCATGGGCCACGGGTGTTGGAGAGCCGGGGCTGAGGGAGGGATGGAAGCAGTGTGCGTGGACAAATGCGGGGAGCTGGGGCTGGCGAGTGTTTGCAGGGCTGGCGAGTGTTTGCCGGGCTGGCGAGTGGCTCGCTGCAACTCCGGCCATGGAGCAGCCCCAGTGCAAGAGTCCTGGGCCGTCGGAGGCGTCGGAAGTGTTGCGCTGCTGCCATGAGAGTCTCTGTTCCGAAGGACTCTTAAGGGGAGGGGGAGTGAGAGGGGGGAAGGAGACAGAGGGACAGGGGAGAGAGAGAGAGGGTGAGACAGACGGGGAGAGAATGGGGGAGAGAGAGGAGGGAGAAGGGGGAGAGTGAGGGGGAAGAGAGAGAGGGGGTGAGAGGGAGGGGGAGAGTGAGAGTGGGGAGAGAGAGAGAAGCGGGAGAGAGGGGGGGAGAAAAGAGGGGGGAGAAAGAGAGAGGGAAGAGAGAGGGGAGAGCGAAGGGGTGGAGAGGGAGGAGAGAGGGGAAGAGAGAAGGGGAGAGTGAGGGGGAAGAGAGGGAGGGGTGGTAAAGTAGAGAGGGGAAAGAGGGAGAGAGGGGGGAAAGAGGGAGAGGGGGCCAAAGAGAAAGAGGAGATAGAGACAGTGGAGACAGAGAGGGGAGAGAGAGGGTAGAGAGAGCAAGGGGGAGAGTGGGAGGGAGAAATTGGTGAGAGATGGGGGAGAGAGGGGGGAGAGGGGAGAAAGAGAGGTGAGAGAGAGGGAGAGTGAGAGGGGGAGAAAGAGTGGAGAGAGTGTGTGGGAGAGAGAGAGAGCAAGAGGGGGGGGAGAGAGAGAGAGGGGGAGAAGGGGGGAGATAGAGAGAGGGGGAGATAGAGGGAGAGGGGGGAGAGATAGAGAGAGGGGGAGAGAGAGTTAGGGGAAAGAGGGGAGAGAGAGGGGGTAAAGAGGGGGGGAGAGAAAGGAGAGGGGAGGGTGGAGAGAGAGAGAGAAGATAGGGGGGAGTGAGGTGGGAGAGAGAGAGAGAGAGAGAGGGGGGGAAGAAAGAGAGGAGATGCGAGAGAGGGGATGTGGAGAAAGAGGGGAGGGAGAGAATGGAGAGAGGGGAGAGGGGGCGAGAGAAGAGAGGGAAATGGAGAGAGGGGGGGAGAGAGGGGGTGCAACAAGAGAGAGGGAGAGACAGAGGGAGAGAGAGAGAGCAGAGAGAGGGGAGAGAGAGGGGAGATTGGGGAGTGTGAGGGGGTGAGTGGAGAGAGAGCAGAAGGGAGAGAGAGGAGGGGAGAGTGAGAGGGGGAGTGAGGTGGGAGGGAGAGGGGAGAGAAAGAGAGGGAGAGAGAGAGAGAGGAGAGAGAGTGGGGGAGATAGAGAGGGGGAGAGAGAGAGAGGAGTGAGAGAGGGGGTAGCTAGGTGGATATAGAGGCAGGGCTGCCAATTCCCATGCATAGAGCATGAGAATCACGCATTTTGCCAAATTCTCACGCTGATCACAAATTTCTCACGCTCTGTCGTGAGAAATTCTGTGATCAATGAAAATTTCAAAAGTAATATCAACTGCATGGGCCACGGGAGTTGGGAGCAGAAGCAGCGGCGGGGACAGGTGCGGACGGGGAACGGGGATGGCGAGTGTTTGCTGCGCTGGCGAGTGTTTGCTGGGCTGCGAGTCGCTCACTGCAACTCCGGCCGTGGAGCAGCCTCATTGCAAGAGTCCTGGGCCGTCGGAGACATCGGAAGCGTTGCGCCGCTGCCTTGCGAGCCTCTGTGCCAAATTCACCCAGGTAACTGGCATGGACCAGGCTGCGGCTGGGTGCGTCCTGGAGGACAACCAGTGGCTGCTGGAAGTAAGTACCAAGCACTGGATAGAAACGGTGGAAGATAGTGGACTTCAAATGGGAGTGTTTGGAGAAAGCACCCTGCTTGCCTGCTAGATTTTCACTTACTTTAACTGCAGGAAAAATGTTCCCAATGTTGGCGCAGTTCAGAACCAGGGGTCCCAGTTTAAGGATAAAGGGTAGGCCAGTTAGGACTGAAATTAAGACAAACTTTCTTCATGCAGAGAGTGGTATTCTTCTTTCGTGTGGCATGCACAGCCTAAAGTTGTAGGACAATTTGTTCTATTTGATCTTCCGTTTGTGCATGTCGAGTTGATTGCATTAGTCGAAACAGATCGGACCACGTGAAGGTTGCAATCTTCCACCCCGCAGAGAGTTGTGAATCTGTGGAATTCTCTGCCACAAAAGGCAGTGCAGGCTAATTCACTGGATGTTTTTAAGAGAGAGTTATATTTAGTTCTTGGGGCTAATGAAATCAAGGGATATGGGTAAAAAACCCAGAAAGAGGTACTGATTTTAGATGAATAGCCATGATCATATTGTATGGCAGTGCTGGCTCGAAGGGCTGAATAGCCTATTCCTGCATCTATTTTCTATGTTTCTATGCTTGAGTATATGGCAATAAAACTCAATCACTTGATTTTGAAGCATTCATGCTTGGTGGAGGTATAATGTAGTCATAGCGTGATACCATGTGAAAACAGGCCCTTTGGCGCAATTTGCCCACTCCCACCAACATGTCCCAGCTACGCTACCTGCTTTTGGTCCATACCTGCAAACCTGCCCTGTCCATGTATCAGTCTAACTGTTTCTTAAATGTTGGGATGGTCCCTGCCTCAACTACCTCCTCTGGCAGCTTGTTCCAAATACTCACCACCCTTTGTGTGGAAAAAGTTACCCCTTAAAACGTTACCTCTTAAAAATAATTCATACAAAAAACATTGAAATCATACTTCTATAATGCATTAAAACATGATTTTAATACATCAAATTTCAAAATGTCCCTACCCTGGGAGGGGGGCACCCCACTTCCACACCCTCTTCCCACTCGGTTGCTCCACTCCCTCACCGGCTACCCCAAAGCCAGTGATCAGTGATCGCTCAGCCTCCCCACTTTCAAAAACACTCCGCGGTCCCTGGTTCAGACAGAGAACACTGCCAGATGTGAGCAGGGAACTGAGGCCAGTTGTCCATGATGTCTGGATCCCAGTGCTCAGTGCTTCATGTTTCGGAGTTGGCTAATGTTATTGATTTGTAATTAGCCTGATTTGTAATTAGTTGACAAAACATTCATTTATTAATCCGGAATATCCAGGGAGAAGGGATACGTGTAATATTAAAATGACATGCAAGGTGTCAGGCTGTCTGTCTCAACATACAGCCCCGACAACCGATTATTTCCTTCAGTTAAATATTGGGAAGGCAGCACTATTGTCATTTGCCACTCAACTATTATGTTTGTTTACCTCACTGACTATTTCTAACCCCCCCCCCCCCCCACCCAATTCCTTTGACAGGTTGAATAGAAATGTCCCCAATCTTGTTGCTTTATTAATTCAACACGTAGATAAACATCCTCAAGGAGTGTAATCAGATGGAAACTGATTTAGATGCGATATTTAAGAGCTTGTTCAAAGAAGGGGAATATTTTAAAGGAGTGACAGAGATACTTGCAGGGGAATGTGTGAGGAGATTATTATTTGTCTTTAGTTTTAGCTTGAACCAGGACATCTGAAGATTCAAAGTTTAATATAGTATTTGTACTGATACTGACCCCAGCCAACCACGTAATGAATATCATCCATTCTGGAGGTTTGACTTTTATGATGCCATTTGAACTTCACTTGGATTTCAATCACTTCAATGTAAAAGTAATTGGGAATGGGGAGCATTGAAACAATAATTTGCCCTCGGTACAACATATTAACTGCAATATAATAATGTATGCATGTTGGTAGGTGCAATCAAAACAAATACATTTTTTTTAATCATTGTTGTGTTATGAATACCACATAAAATATTATGTACTCTCAAGATCATATTTAATAGAATAATATTGCTTAAATAATTAGTTTCGGAATGCAAAGTCCAATAGCCAGAAAAAGCAGCCTACCAGAGGACAGGGAGAAATTCAGAGTCCAGCAGAGGAGGACAAATGGCTTAATAAGGAAAGGGAAAATAGATTATGAAAGAAAACTGGCATGGAACATAAAAATGGACTGCAAATGTTTTTATAGATATGTGAAGAGAAAAAGATTAGTTCAAACAAATGTAGGTCCCTTGCAGTCAGAAACAGGTGAATTGATCATGGGGAACAAGGACATGGCAGACAAATTGAATAACTACTTTGGTTCTGTCTTCACTAAGGAAGACATAAATAATCTGCCGGAAATAGCAGGAGACCGGGGGTCAAATGAGATGGAGGAACTGAGTGAAATCCAGGTTAGCCGGGAAGTGGTGTTAGGTAAATTGAATGGATTAAAGGCCGATAAATCTCCAGACCCAGATAGGCTGCATCCCAGATTACTTAAGGAAGTAGCCCCAGAAATAGTGGATGCATTAGTGATAATTTTTCAAAACTTTTTAGATTCTGGAGTAGTCCCTGAAGATTGGAGGGTACCAAATGTAACCCCACTTTTTAGAAAGGAAGAGAGAGAGAAAACGGGGAATTACAGACCGGTTAGTCTAACATCGGTAATGGGGAAACTGCTAGAGTCAGTTATTAAAGATGGGATAGCAGCACATTTGGAAAGTGGTGAAATCATTGGACAAAGTCAGCATGGACTTATGAAAGGTAAATCATGTCTGATGAATCTTATAGAATTTTTTGAGGATGTAACTAGTAGAGTGGATAAGGGAGAACCTGTGGATGTGTTATATCTGGACTTTCAGAAGGCTTTCAATAAGGTTCCACATAAGAGATTAGTATGCAAACTTAAAGAACACAGTATTGTGGTTTCAGTATTGATATGGATAGAGAACTGGCTGGCAGACAGGAAGCAAAGAGTCGGAGTAAACGGGTCATGGCATGCAGTGACTAGTGGGGTACCGCAAGGCTCAGTGCTGGGACCCCAGCCATTTACAATATACATTAATGATTTGGATGAGGGAATTGAATGCAGCATCTCCCAGTTTGCGGATGACACGAAGCTGGGGGGCAGTGTAAGCTGTGAGGCGGATGCTGGGAGGCTGCAAGTTGACTTGGATAGGTTGGGGGAGTGGGCAAATGCATGGCAGATGCAGTATAATGTGGATAAATGTGAGGTTATCCACTTTGGTGGCAAAAACAGGAAAGTAGACTATTATCTGAATGGTAGCCGATTAGGAAAAGGGGAGATGCAACGAGACCTGGATGTCATGGTACACCAGTCATTGAAAGTAGGCATGCAGGTGCAGCAGGCAGTGAAGAAAGCGAATGGTATGTTAGCATTCATAGCAAAATGATTTGAGTATAGGTGCAGGGAGGTTCTACTGCAGTTGTACAGGGTCTTGGTGAGACCACACCTGGAGTGTTGCATACAGTTTTGGTGTCCTAATCTGAGGAAAGACATTCTTGCCATAGAGGGAGTACAGAGAAGGTTCACCAAACTGATTCCTGGGATGCCAGGACTTTCATATGAAGAAAGACTGGATAGATTTGGCTTGTACTCGCTAGAATTTAGAAGATTGAAGGGGGATCTCATAGAGACTTACACAATTCTTAAGGCGTTGGACAGGCTAGATGCAAGAAGATTGATCCCGATGTTGGGGGAGTCCAGAACAAGGGGTCACAGTTTAAGGATAAGGGGGAAGTCTTTTAGGACCGAGATGAGAAAAACATTTTTCACACAGAGAGTGGTGAATCTCTGGAATTCTCTGTCACAGAAGGTAGTTGAGGCCAGTTCATTGGCTATATTTACGAGGGAGTTGGATGTGGCCCTTGTGGCTAAAGGGATCAGGGGGTATGGAGAGAAGGCAGGTACAGGATACTGAGTTGGATGATCAGCCATGATCATATTGAATGGTGGTGCAGGCTCGAAGGGCCGGATGGCCTACTCCTGCACCTATTTTCTACGTTTATATGTTTCTATGGAAAAGTCTCAACTGAGAGAAAGACAGCAACATATGGAAAATATTGGGGGTGAAAATGACTTCAGGACAGTTTGTTAGGAAAATGAAAGAAATGGTAACAGAGTAATTACACAGCTGAGTGAGTATAATTTTATGGATGATATATTGTGTTCAACCAATAGATGACTTCTTTGACAAAGTAACTAGCATGTTAGATAGCAAGGAACCCAATGCATGTAGCAAATTTTGTTATAGATAATTTGGTCTGTGTAGTGCCCCTTAAAAGATTACTGCATTAGATAAGCACCTGTGGACTTGAACTGGGAGGGGGTCAGATATGGGGTTTTATGTGGGCCAGATATATTTTCAGTGCAGAGGAGCTAGGAGCAAGGCCAAGTGTGCATCCAGAGTCAAGGTCTGGAATAGTACTAGGTGTGCAGTCAAAGCTTGGTCCAGGGGAGTGTGCAGCACTGGGAACCTAAGCAGGTAAGCAGCTATGATCAGGGTCAAATAGGGAGGGGCAGGTGTAATGCTGGACTCAGGGTCAGGATTGATAGAAGGTACGCAACTGGAGTCAGGGTCAGGAGTAGTACCCGGTGTGCAGTGAGACCCAGGTTGGTCAACATGGGCCATGTTTGATTATAATCTGATTTCCATACATGAATACACTAAGATCATTCATGTGCTGCACATGTTGATCAGAGCCTGGGCTCTACCGTGGAATGTAATTAGGAATGTAATTTAGTCTAACCTTATTCATAGCTAATCCAATTTAAAGCATATATTGCATTCAAGTGTAAGTTAAAAGACTCACTACAGCATGCATCATATTGCACAATTTCAAGCTTAAAAATGCAAAACTCCCATACCAATGGGAGGGGGGACACCCTCCTCCCCCCCTCCCCCCCTCCCCCCTCCTCTCCCCCTCCTCCTCATTCACACATTATATACAAAAGGGGTAATCGAGAAGTCATGAACATAACCAATTTGTTTCTAATATATTTACCAGACAAAAGAAAGAATGAGGGTGCCGAACCATCCTTCATTTAACTCAGCTTAACTCTTATGTGCAGTATAGACATTTCAAATTGGAAAACTTCGTTACTGCCAAAGAACTGATTTCCAAAGGATGCTTTATGGCATGCTTCGATCTCAAAGATGCATACTATTCGGTACCCATGCACAGGGATCACCGGAGATATTTGAAGTTTAGCTGGATGGGGCAACTGTGGCAGTTTAAAGTGTTGCCTAATGGGTTAACTTCAGCCCCCAGATTATTTACCAAATTATTGAAACCAGTGCTTGGGCTACTAGAGCTCAAAATCACATTATTATGGCATACTTGGATGATATCCTAATCATAGGGAAAACCCTGAAATTAGCTAAATTAGCTGTTTCAGCCACAAAATTCATTTTTATAGAAATTAGGGTTTCTTATCCATCCGTTAAATCCAAGTTGATACCAACTGGAGTTATTGATTATTTGGGATTTACCATTAACTCTATTAATATGTTTGTGACTCTGCCCTAGGGCAAGAGATTAGAATTAATAGAAGCCTGTAACAACCTTGTTGGTATGGAGCAACCATCCATTCGACAAGTAGCCAGTGTAATAGGCAAATTATTGGCTGTTTTTCCAGCTGCACAATTTGGGCCTTTGCATTATCAAAATTTACAATGTGCAAAGGAGCAAGCACTGAAATACCATTTAGTTCATTTTAACTGACCTATGCGGTTACCAGCTGAAGTCATATCAGAATTACATTGGTGGACGACCAATATTCGGCATTGCTCCAATAACATTTTGGTCAGCAAACCTTCAGTTATATTACAAACTGATGCTAGTGCTCAAGGATGGGGAGCTACTAATACTATCTCTAGTTGTGGTGGCAGATGGGATGTGCATGAGTCATCAAGTCTTCAGTTACATGGTATTAACTACTTAGAGATGCTGGGAGCACTCTATGGGTTGAAAGCTTATTGTGAGAATATGCATCATCTGCATGCTCGACTACAGATTGACAACACTACAGCAGTGGCATATATTAATCACATGGGTGGAATCAAGTCAGTATCCTGTGATAAATTAGCTAACCTTATTTGGTACTGGTGTATCGAAAGAAGCATTTGGATTTCAGCTACCTACTTACCGGGTAAGTTTGATATGGTGGCGGACACCAGGTCATGAAAATTTAATGACAACGCAGAATGGATGTGGGATCATAAAGTGTTTAACAACATTGTTGCTTGGTATGGAACACCGGTTATCGATTTGTTTGCATCTTGGCTGAATCACCAGTTACCAAAGTATGTTGCATGGGAGCCAGACCCAGGGGCAGTGGCGATATATGCATTCTCGCCACACTGCGGAGGAATGTTCTTTTATGCATTCCCTCCATTTTTGCCTCATCAGTCGGGTCTTTCAAAATATCCAGCAAGATTCTGCTTCAGGCATTTTGGTAGAGCTTGACTGGCCTACACAGCCATGGTTCTCACTGATATTGGAAATGATAACAGAACTGTATATGGTTATTTCCAAACGCAATAACTTGCTGGTTCATCCCGTGACTGGGGAAGGCCACCCGCTGCATGATCGAAACAACACTGTGGCATGGAGGGATAGCACCAAGAAGCAGTACCTCTCTTACATCAAGAGATGGGAGGTGTTCTGTTCACAGTCATAACATAACGTATAACACAGCACGTGTAACTGATGTCTTGGAATCTTTCTCAAAACTGTGTTTTGACGAGAGATTGAGTTATAGTGCTGTAAATTGTGCCAAGAGTGCCTTGTCATCATACTTGTTGCTGGGATCGGGACACCACTCTGTCGGGTCTCACCCACAGATATCCAGATTCATGAAGGGTATCTATAACACAAATCCCCCCAGGCCCAGGTACACGGAGATATGGGATGTTAACATTGTGCTAATGCTGCTTCGCGGGTGGGCTCCAGCTACATCCTTGTGTTTGGTCAAGCTGCAAAGACTATGATGGACAAATGGAAAGATAAAGCGGGTACTGATTTGCAACAACAGTTGGATGACGTAAACCGTAAAACTGGTGAGATGGAGTTGCTGCTGAATACCAAGTTAGAACCTATTAAAACCTCACTTAACCAACAAAATGACGTAATAAAAGAATTGACTGAATCAGCCGAGAAGCACCTTGCCGAGAACAAGCGTTTATCAGAATTATTACACAAAATAACTGAGAAATGCATTGACTTGGAGGGATGTCAAAGGCGTCAGAATTTGCATATTGTTGGATTGAGTGAAGGCCGAGAGGGAGATCAAGACCCTCGAAAATTTGCTGCAAAACTCCTAAAAGATATTCTGAACTTGGACCAAGAACCTCTGCTGGGCCAAGCACACAGGGCATTGAGACGTACCCCTAGGAGGGATGCTCCCCCAAGACAGATGATTGTGAAGGTGGCTTACGATCATGTTTTTGAAGATATGATGAAGATAATAATATGTAAGAAAAGTCTCAAATATGAGGGAGACAACATCAGTATCTTCAGAGATTACCCTGCTGAAGTGGCCAAGAGAAGATCTTTATTTACAGAAACAAGAGGTATCCTGAGGAACATAGAAGCTGAGATATGGCCTGATATACCTGGCAACATTAAGAATAACTTATGATAACAAGGAGCACCACTTCACCAAACATACAGAAGCCCTTGAATTTGCTCGAAACATTCAGAAGAAATTGGAAGAGGAAGAAGTAGAGGAAGAAGTAGATGAAGATGGACAATACTGAATATTATTGATCACTTACCTGATGATACTGCCCATCCACAGAAAAGGAGGAGGATTCACACTGAAGGAGGACCCACAGGGAAGGAGGAGGAACAATGGACATAGACTTTATCTTGGGGTTAAGGAGGGATGGATGGATTATTAAGAAATATAATTTTGTATTACCTACCCCTTAAAAATGTACCTTAGCTCTCCTAATATAGTGCTATGACACTAACTATATTTGATATTAGTAGTATTATTAATTAATTATTAAGTATATAAATTTAATACCCCACCCCGACATATATAGCCCTTAAGGCAAAAATGGAGCTGGAATTATTAACATCTTTTTTTTACACGGAAGTCTGTAGATTAGTAGACACACTAGTGTGGCTTCCACTAATACTAACTACACTAATTATAGTTGTAGTCACTTTTTTTTCCCCTTACACTTTACTAACATCACTTACTTTACTCACAATTTTTATTATTACTTAAAATTATGTATTTTATTTCATATTATATATTATATGGATTTAAGTATGATTGTTATTATATAGTTAGTTCAAAGAGAGGTGTGTATAAGACAATGATACAGAAATTAAATATGATGTTTGGGTATAGGATTGGGTTAGATGAGCTGAGATCTATTCCATTATAAACCACCTTAATAATAACATGTATCACATAAATACTAGGATTGGGGGTGATGGAATCACCTTCTGTAGTTGGAATGTTAAGGGAATTAACGAACCAATTAAAAGAGGTAAGGTTTTAACTCAATTAAATAGATTGAAATCTGATATTATTTTTCTCCAAGAGACACACTTTAAAAAAGACGCGCAGTATAGATTAACAGCAAAATGGATTTCCAAAGTATATCACTCTTCATTTACACATAAGTCTAGAGGGGTAGCAATAATTATCCGTAAAGGTATACCTTTTAAACAAAGCTCAATAATAGAAGATGTTGAGGGTAGATATATAATAATTACATTCTAAAAAAGTAATCCTTATGAATATATATGGTCCTAATTTTGATAACCATTATTCTTCAAGAAAATATTTAACAATATCCCTATATCCACTCAACATAATCTAATAATTGGAGGTGATTTTAATTGTACCTTAGATAATTATTTAGATAGATCATCAATGAAAATGAAAACCACTTCTAAGTCAAGTACACTTATAAATTATTTTATTAACACAGCAAATGTTAAGGATATCTGGAGAACAGATAACCATCTGGTGGAGAATACTCATTTTTTTCCCCTGTATTTGGAACCTATTCAAGGATAGACTATTTTTTAATAGATTCAAAACTAATCCCATTTACGTATGACTCAAAATATCATATTATTATCTCGGATCATGCTCCATTAACATTTAAGATAAAATAGTAAGATTAAACGGGAACTTACCAAGTTCGAAGGTTGATCTTTATTTTATGAGGAGTTGCGGTGAGGGATTTTGTGAAGATCTCGCCAGCACGCATGCGTGAGATCCTTCAAGGCAGCGGTGTGGAATCACAGAATGCACCATGACTGAAAATAGTAAGATGAAGAACGTAGAACATACCAGTTGACCTTATGATAGAGGGTGGGAGCGGGGGGCACGAAATCCCTCATCGCAACTCCTCATAAAATAAAGATCAACCTTCGAACTTGGTAAGTTCTCGTTTAATCTTACTATTTTATTTTGGAGTCACGTGAGTGACTTCGTGAAGATTTCAAAGCTATGTGATTTTATGCCGTGGACATCGTCCATGCTATCACACTGCCGCAATCCTGATGGAGGAAGGCTGTTAATGCAGTTCAGTCGGAAGAGGCTGAAAATAATGCATATTTATTGCAGAAATAATAATGAACAAATAACCCCTAACTCGGAGACAAACATTCACTGAGCGGCTACCAGCACGGCTTCTGCGAATGTTGCGGGGGCGACCAGTGGTTTGTTGTAGAACCTTTGGAAGGTTGCTTCACTAGCCCAGCCCGCGGTGGCGAGGATGTGGTCCATGGGCACCTCCATGGCCCTCGCCGCTGATGTGGATGCAGCCCTAGTAGAGTGCGATTTTAAAATGTTAGTAGCGACTCCTGCTGCACCCAACACTGCCCTGAGCCACCTGGCGATAGTCTGCTCAGTCACCCGGTGATGCGGAGGTTTGTGGCTGATGAGGAGCCCCTGCTCCATCTTCCTGAAGGTTCGTGTAATGCGGATGTAGAGGTGGAGATGGGTGACTATGAAGAGGGTGGCATCAGTGGAGCCCGAAACTCCAACTGCAGCCCATGAGCCCCAGGTCTGTGCTGCTTCAATAAGTCCTGGACAAAGAAAATCACCTGTGTAGGGGTGGAGACCATGCCATCCAGCCGCAGCTTTTATAATGCCTGGAGTCGTTGAGCTGTAGTCAGTGCCATCAGCATCACCACTTTGAGGGTGAGCTGTATGAGTGGTAACTCGGTCATTGGAGACCAGCTTCTCAGTAGGGTCAGAATGATCCCTACGTCCCTGGTGAAGTTGTATCTGGGCCGTGGAAGGTTGGTGTTAAACACTCCCCTCATGAATTTAGACACCAGGTGGTTGGAGCCTATACCTATGTCCAGGTATGAGGATAGTGCACTCCTGGCGCTGTTGATGGCACTGTAGCCAAGGCCAGCATCGAAATGAAGGCCCGCTAGGAATTTCAGGACATCAGGGATTGTTGCCGAGTTGGAGGTCATGTTGGTACGGGAGCAGAATGCCTCCCACTTCCTGATCTGTGTGAGGTACTGCCTCCGGGTTGATACTTGGCATGATGCTGAGATGAGTTCCATGGCTCGTGGTGAGATGCCGGCCTTGACGAGCGGCCTTTATAGAACCTGTAGGCCAACATGTTTAGGTGACTATGGCATGGGTGACTGTCCCCCGTAATGGGGTTAGTAATTAATTTGGGGTGTTTCCCAATAAGTAGCCATGGATGTTTCAAGATTTTGAGGACCATCGGGTACCATGGCTGTGCAGGCCAGTCGGGAATGATCAATATGCCAGTTGCAGAGTCCAGTTTAATTTTCTGCAATACCCGACTGATGAGGCAAAATGGGGGAAATGCGTAGGAAAACCATTTCCCCCAATGGATAGAAAACGCATCCATAGCTATTGCCCCAGGGTCTGGTTCCCAAGACACATACGTTGGTATCTGATGGTTCAACCTGGATGCAAAGAGGTCAATATCTGGTGTCCCATAGTGAGCTATAATATCAGCAAAAATTTGGGGGTTCAACATCCACTCGATGTTGTCATTGAACACTCGTGACCTGGTGTCCGCCACTGTATTGAGCTTCCCTGGCAAATAGGTCGCTGTAATCCAAATATTTCTCTTGTTGCACCAGTGCCAAATTGTGTTTGCCAATTCATCACAAGATAACGACCTGATACCACCCATATGATTGATATAAGCCACCACCGTTGTGTTATCTATTTGGAGGTGGACATGTAAGTCCCGTGAGTTAGTACAGTAAGCCCGTAGTCCATGGAAAGCCCCTAACATCTCCAGATAATTTATCCCTTGTGACAGGAGGAGGGTAGACTCGTGAGAGCCCCATCTGCCACCACAACTTGACATGGTGTCAGTTGCACCCCAGCCTTGTGCGCTTGCGTCAGTCTGTAGCACAACGGATGGGTTGCTAACAATGATGGGTCTGTGACACCCGCTAATATTGTCAATTCACCATTGTAGCTTGGCTCTAGCCTGTTGTGGCAACCGGATTGGTCGATCAAAGTGCCCAGCATTTGCTTTTAATGCTGCGATCTTTGTTCTTTGTAAATTTTGGTAATGTAACGGGCCGAATTGCGCAGCTGAGAATGTAGCTACCAGCTTCCCAATCACTTTTGCCGTTTGCCGGATAGTCGGAACCCTGGTGCAAGCAAGGCTGTGGCACACTTCTTTTATGGCGATAGCTTTGTTGGTTGGGATAGTGATCATCATTAAGGTTGTGTCAAGGGTGAAACCCAGGTAATCCATAATTTGAGAGGGGTGCAGTTTAGATTTGTCTGATGGGTTACAAACCCTAGCTTCTCGAATAAAGATTTAGTCGCTGTAACTGCCAGTGTAGCCAATTGGAGGGTCTGACCCACGACAAGGATATCATCTAAATATGCCATGACGATATAATTTTGTTGTCAGAGGAGGGCCAATATAGGTTTCACTAATTTTGTAAATAGTCTGGGGGCTGTGGTGAGCCCATTAGGTAATGCTTTGTATTCCCACAACTGTTCCTTCCTGACAAATTTCAGAAACTTTCTGTGTGATTCAGTGATGGGCACTGTATAGTATGCATCTTTTAAATCGATACAGGCTATAAAGTACCCCGGGTAAAGCATCTGCTTAGCTGTTTCGAAGGTATCCATTTTAAAGTGGGTATATTGTATAAAAGTGTTCAACTCGGTTAGGTCTATGATAATCCGACACCCCCCATCTTTTTTGGTTTTTGTGAAGACGTTGGACACAAACTCAAGGGGTTCGTGCAATGTTTTGCCAATCACCCCTATGGCTGCGAGCCGTAAGATTTCGGCATGTCCTGCCTCAATCTCATTTTGAGAGAGTGTAAATTTTCGATGAGGTGCATGCTGGGTAGGGGGAAGTTGACCATCAATGAATTCTATGACATAACCTTGAACACTTTGTAGAATAAACGCGTCAGTGGTGATAGTGTCCCAAGCTCCCCTAAATGCCCGCAACCGTCCCCCGACTTGTGCAGGAAGAAATGCTACTGCCTGGGAGGAACCAGACCCCCTTACCTCTATGGTTAGCGGCGGGTCCTGGCATATGGCGTTTTGGGGGGACGTTGCGGTGGTTGTCGGGACGGCGGCTGCATCTTCCATGCGGGCCACTGCAGGCCTTGACCTAAAAAAGGCCGCTGTGGTTGGGGAAGTGGAGGCGGATAGGCCCTTGGCGTCCTATCCGGCTGGTGCTGCTTCCAAGTAGTGTGTGGTTGTTGACGGTGATATGGGTGGGGTTTAGCCGGAGGAGGTTTCATAAGGCCCGCTGTCTTGGCCTCCTCGTCGAGTTCTTTGACTTGTTTGGAGAGATCTTTTCCAAACAGTTGATGAGGTGGTGGAGCGGTAGATGGATGGCACAACCCCGCAAATTTCGGGTTGAGAGTGGGCTTGATGGAGCTCTTGCGCAGGCAGTTTATTTCAAATTGGGCGTTGCATAGAAGTGCCAGGGCATCCTGCTGCTCGCTGGACATATTGTCGCCATCGAGGGTCCTGGCATACGCCGTAATGCCCGTCGAGAGGAGCTTCAGGATGCGCTGGAGACGGACGTCCTGCATCTTGGTGGCCGTGCTCAAGTGTCCCCAGATCTGGGCATTGACCGTAGGAACACTGAGATTGATGCAGTTCTCAGGTGGTTTGAATTTATCCATGGTCTCATTAAGTACCTGATCCTGTTGGTGAGTGGTCAGGTAGTTAATGGTGCCCGCCAGTTTGTGGTGCAGGGGTTCCCCAGTGTGAGTGGCCGTGGCAAACTTGCCCACCACGTCCAGCATATCCTCCTCGTGCTCTGGCTCTGTGGTCTCCGGCAGTCCCGGGTCATCTTCAAAAGCAGCGGCCGGGCAACTGCTGGCACCCCTGGCTGGGGAAGACGAGAGGCTGAGTGGGCTCCTGGCATGGCTAATAGAGGCCCGAGAGTCCCGTTCATCCCGGTCTGTGTCCCGCTGGAGGAGTTGCTCCACCAAGAGCTCCAACCGCTCAATGTGACCGTCCCCGCTACTTGCAGCGGACAAGCTGACTTCTCCAGGCCCTGCAAATTCTCTGGGGCTTCCACCATCGAACCACACCTCCATAAGATGCAGACTAGGGTCCGAAGGCAGGTTGTCGTGGCTTACCACCCCTGTAGGCTCATATGACTCCCGCATGGACTCTCCGCTAGTCTGCCTTCGAGCAGACTGTGGCGGCCCACCTGCCTGGTAGGAAGGCAGGTGAGATGGATCGGCGCCGGCCCCTGGAACCTGTCTCTGTCGCTCAAAGTTCCGCGTGGAGGTGCATGGTCGGCAGCTGCCAGAGCTAAACTAACCGACCGTCTACTGCTGCCACCAACGCCCTTGACCGCAGCCTGACGAGGTGTTTTGCCGGCAGCACCTTGCTTGCTCGACGCAGCAGTAGTCCTGCCAGACTGCCCTACGGCAGATATCCCTGGCAGTTGTACGTGGCGGAGTGCGGCTGCTGGGCTCCCCTGTAGCGCAGTCGTTCCCCGGCCCGGTCCCCGTGGATCCACTGCAACTTGGGGTGAAGTCGCTGGCAACGAGCGAGGCTCCTGTCCACGTACCTGTCTGCTTCCCCGCTTCCTGGGGCATGGGGGCACGAAGTCTGGGTCAGCAGGCTCCAGCTCCCGTGCGGTGAGCCATTCAGGTGATAAGTCGGACGCTGGTGTAACGGGAGCGCCCGACTTCCACACTCTTACCCCCGACCGTCCCAATGCTGCCAGTGGTGCTTGCAGCTCCGGTGACAAAGGCCGCTGGCTGGTCGATGCCCCGCGGCTCCTGGAGAGTGCCGCCTTTCGTTTGCCTTTGCCCATCCTGTTGGAAGTAAGGTTAGTGGACTTACCTGACGGCCTTTTGAAGGAGCTGATGGAGAGAGCGCACTCCCCCCTCCCAGTTTGTCGAGGCAAATGCGCGCGACGATATGTTGCGCATGCGTGTTGGCGGGGTCTTCACGAAGTCACTCACGTGACTCCGAAATAAAAGACATAACTATTAAAACCTCTAACTGGAGACTCAACTCCCAAATATTAAATGATAAGGCTTGTCATGATTACTTGGTAAAACAGATTAAACTATTTTTTGAAACTAATGACAAACCTGGAATTTCACCATAACTGCTTTGGGATACATTTAAAGCATTTATGCGTGGTGCGTTAATATCAGCACACGCATACTTTAATAAGGAAAATCGAAAGACAACAAAAGTTGGAAAATGAAATAAAACAATTAGATATTGAAAATGCAATATCCCCTTCAAAGGGGCTAAGTAATAAAATTGCATCATTAAAATATAAGCTAAATAAAATATATTCAAATCAGATTATTAAACTTTTTCAACAGACTAAACAAGTACACTTTGAATTTGGGGATAAACCACAAAAATTACTGGCACACCAGCTTAGAAAATTAGATGAGGAGAAAATGATACATAAAATTAGATCTGAACAAGGAGAAATATTGACTTTACTAAAAGATATCAATGATACATTTTTACAATATTATCAAAATCTTTACTCATCTAAACTAGCAGGACAACCAGATGGAATGGAAACATTCCTACAAGAATGTCATATTAATAGTTTGGATCAGGAAGGTAGAGACTTGTTAAATGCTGATATATCAGTAAAAGATATTGAAGAATCAATTGGATCATTAAATAATGGAAAAGCCGCAGGCCCTGATGGCTTAAGTGTTGAATTTTATAAGAGGTTTTATGATTTGATCTCTCCACGTTTACATATAATATATAAATATGCTTATGAACAAGGAAAGTTACCAGAATCATGAAATTAATCTACAATTACACTTTTCCCTAAAGCTGATAAAGATTTGGAAGACCCTGGGTCATACAGAGCAATAGCTCTTTTAAACACTGATCAAAAAATACTAACTAAAATTTTATCTCGGAGGCTAAGTTTAGTGATTAATAACTTAATACATCATGAAAAAAAAGGTTTCATGCCAAAACGCTACTCATCTTATAATCTCAGACGTCTATTAAATATCATATACTCAAAAAGAGGGAATGATATTGAACTAGCTGTCATATCCTTAGATGCTGAAAAAGCATTTGACCAGGTTGAATGGCCATATTTATTTAAAATAATGCAGAAATTTCAACTGGGGGATAGATTTTCCAAATGGGTAGAAATCATATACTCGAACCCAACTTCAAGAATATTAACAAATCAAATGTGATCAGCAAAATGTAATCTCTTTAGGGGTTGTAGACAAGGATGCCCGTTATCACCATTACTATTTGCTCTGGTAATAGAACCATTAGCCGAAATGATTAGATCAGAACCAGAAATATATGGATATAATACCAAAACTACAACGAATAAAATATCTCTATATGCAGATGACATCTAAATTTATATCACAAAACCGGAGATTAGTATTCCTAATCTACTTAATGTTATAACTAAGTTTGGCACATTTTCTGGGTATAGAATTAACTGGAATAAAAGTGAAATTATGCCTATAACTGGAATAAAATTAAATATACTAGAACAATCCCCACTTAAAATAGTCACGGACAAATTTAAATACCTAGGAATTATTGTATCTAAATCCTACAACTGTCTATTGAAATATAATTACCCTCAATTGTTAAATAAACTAAAAAAATATATTTTATATTGGAAAACATTACCTATTTCAATGATCGGTAGAATAAATGCTATAAAAATGATTTTTTTTGCCACAATTGTTATATTTATTTCAAGCCATCCCTTTATATCTCCCTAAAATGTTTTAAAAAAATAGATACTTTGTTTAATAGTTTTATTTGGGACTATAAAAAATCATCGAATAAGTAAAAAACATCTATGTAAATCTAAAATAAATGGTGGACTAGCACTACCAAATTTCTTATATTATTTCTGGGCAGTTCAGATTAAAAATATGAATTTTTGGTTGGTAAATTTAGATTATGAGCCAAACTGGCTAAAGATAGAAAAGGAAGACTGTTTGCCTTTTGATGTAGGTTCGATTCTTTTTGCTCCAAGGGAAGTACAAAAAAAAGGTATGGTGATAACCCTATAATTCATAGCAATAGACGTATTTGGAAACAAATAGTTAAGACCCTACATATGGATAATTTGTCACTTTGTTTGCCAATTATGAATAATCCTTTGTTTAAACCCTCTGTATTGGACAAGGGGTTTAGACACTGGAATGATTTAGGAATTAAAAGGATAGAACACCTTTACAAGAAAGGAAAATTTCTTTCATTTCAAGAGTTACAGGATATCTATGGATTGCAGTCAAATAACATATTTAGATATTTACAAATTAGAAACTATATTAAGTCAAATATGCAAGACTATAAAAATAGAAAACCAGGATTATTAGATGAATTGTTTAATAAACACCCAAATACAGAAAAATTAATAGCATATATATACAATACTATCTTGGATAGGGAAATCCCAACTTCGGAAATATATCGACAAACATGGGAAAATGAAATGGGTTTATCTATAACGAAGGAAACTTGGGAAGAAAGCCTACAACGTATACATCGTTGCTCATTAAATGCTAGACATATATTGATACAATTTAAGGTATTACACAGATTACATTATTCAAAAACGAAATTAAATAGAATTTATCCTAACATTTCTTCTATTTGTGATAAATGTCAGAACGTGGAAGCTAACTTAACGCATAGTTTTGTAACATGTATAAAACTCAACTATTATTGGACAGAAATCTTTAGAGTTATCTCTGAAGTTCTTAAAATTAAACTGGACCCAGATCCAAAATTAATAATATTAGGAGTTCCGGATTCAAATTTCTTGGATTACTTGAAAGACATTACTTGAAAGAAATCCAAGAAATTTCTTGGATTTCTTGAAAGACATTCTTGCCATGGAGGGAGTACAGAGAAGGTTCACCAGACTGATTCCTGGGATGGCACGACTTCCATAGGAAGAGAGACTGGATAGACTTGGCTTGTACTCGCTGGAATTTAGAAGATTGAGGGGTGATCTCATAGAGACTTACAAAATTCTTAAGGGGTTGGACAGGCTAGATGCAGGAAGATTGTTCCCGACGTTGGGGAAGTCCAGGACAAGGGGTCACAGTTTAAGGATAAGGGGAAAGTCTTTTAGGACCGAGATGAGAAAATCGTTTTTCACACAGAGAGTTCTCTGCCACAGAAGGTAGTTGAGGCCAGTTTGTTGGAGGGAGTTGGATGTGGCCCTTGTGGCTGAAGGGATCAGGGGGTATGGAGAGATGTCAGGTACAGGATACTGAATTGGATGATCAGCCATGATCATATTGAATGGCGGTGCAGGCTCGAAGGGCCGAATGGCCTGCTCCTGCACCTAATTTCTATGTTTCTATGTTTCCTTGTTTACTGTTTGATAATAGGGAAAAAATTAATATTGAAATTTTGGAAGGGAACATTATCCCCCACAATTAAAATGTGGACAGTGGAAATGTTGCAGACGTTGCATTTGGAAAGAATCAGATTTGTCCTAATGGACAAATACGAACTCTTTGAACAGATATGGTCTCCATATACAGAATATTTGAAGGGGTAGCTGTTCTTGGCATCACAACTCAATGGGTACCCGGTAGGATTTGATGAAAATAATTCCTTTTTTTTTGGATTTGTTTGCATGGATATTGTTATTTGAAATTGTGTTATTCACTATTAAGATGAATAATATATACTATAATCTTTTTTTTCTTTTTTTTCTTTTTTTTCTCTTCTCTTTCTCTCTATACATAATCAAAATTATTATTTAATCACCTTTCTTTTTGTTTAAAATCTATTCTTTTCTTTTTTTACTTTCTAAAAAATAGAAGTTTATAAGAATTATTTGTAACATCCATATACTTATTGAAATAAGTTGGTTGTGTATTTGAAAAGTTGTTATACCGTTGTTATGATGGATTACTTCTAATAAAAATATTATTTAAAAAAAACAGATGGGAGGTGTTCTGTTCACAGTCCAACATAACGTATAACACGGCACGTGTAACTGATGTCTTGGAATTTTTCTCAAAACAGTTATTTGACGAGAGATTGAGTTATAGTGCTGTTAATTGTGCCAAGAGTGCCTTGTCATCATACTTGTTGCTGGGATCGGGACACCACTCTGTCGGGTCTCACCCACAGATATCCAGATTCATGAAGGGTATCTATAACACAAATCCCCCCAGGCCCAGGTACACGGAGATATGGGATGTTAACATTGTGCTAATGCTGCTTCGCCGGTGGGCTCCAGCTACATCCTTGTCTTTGGTCAAGCTCACTTATAAAGTGGTTATGCTCATGTTGCTGGTTTCAGCGCAATGGGTCTAGTTGTTGCATAAGCTATGGCTGGACAGAATGGTTACATCTACCATAAAATAACATTTTATGTTCATGAGCTAGTCAAGCAGAGCAGACCAGGGGTGTCAGGTCTAAAACTGGAATTTATGGCATACCCTATGGACCTTCGATTGTGTGTGGTCACACATATGCAACAGTATTTTAAGGCCACTAAGAACCTTAGAGGCACTGAACTGGCAATGTTTGTTAGGTATAAAATACCACACAAGAGGGTATCAGTGCAGACCATCTCCAGGTGGTTAAGATGTGTATTGGCTTGTGCAGGAGTGAATGTTTGTAAATCTCACTACACCAGGGCTGCAACAACATCAACAGCGAGGGTTATGGAGGTTCCACTGGACCACATCCTAGCGACTGCAGGATTGTCGAATGAGAGAACATTCCAAATGTTTTATAATAAACCCATTGCTAGGCCGGGGTTGTTTGCCAACTCAATTTTAGGTTCAGTTTTATAGTTTACTCCCGGATATGAGGGGTCACTATTATTTTTTATATATCATTTGTTTATTAAAAGCATCAGCATGTTTTAAATCTATGTCATGTCTGAATGCATTATTAGTTTTCAATCATCTCTGGTCAACTGATGCAGTGTGTGGCATGAACTCGTATTCGCGGCATGAAATCACAGAGCTTTGAAATCTTCACGTAGTCACTCACATGACTCCGAAGTAAAATAGGAAGATTAAACGAGAACTTACCAGTTTGAAGTTTGATCTCTATTTTATGAGGATTATGTGCCCTCCGCTCCAAACCCTCTTCTCATAAAGGTGATGTGGTAGTTCTAGTTTCTCGAATCTTCCTATAGTCAGTTCATCAACTGTTATTTGTGATTTCACACCGCTGCTTTGAAGGTTGATGTGCATGCGGGCTGGCGGGCTTCTTCACGTAATCCCTCATGATAACTCCTCATAAAATACAGATCAAACTTCAAACTGGTAAGTTCTCGTTTAATCCTCCTATTCATCCACCTTATTATGAATGCTCCTCGCATTAGGCACAAAGCTTTCAGATTGGCTTTTCATATCTCCCTTCTACCTTTTGCTTCTGTCCTCCTTTTATGGTCCTCTGTCTCCTTGCATTGGTTCCCATCCCCCTGCCCTGTTAGTTAGAATGTGACCTTTCATACACTCTCTTTCCACCCGTCCCTCTTGTACAGGTCACCCCTGCCGCAGAAGAGATTCCAGTGATCTAGAAATCTAAATCCCTGCCCCCTGCACCAACTCCTCAGCCACACATTCAGATCCCCTATCTCCCTGTTCCTACCCTCACTGGCACGAGGTACTGGAAGCAACCCAGAGAAAACCACCCTGGAAGTCTTGCTTTTTAGCCTCCTACCTAGTTCTCTATACTCACGTTGAAGAACCTCCTTCCTCTTCTTACCCATGTCATTTGTGCCAACATGCACAACTATTTCCGGCTGCTCACCTTCTCTCTCGAGGATGTTCTGAAGTCGGTCTGTGACATATTGTACCCTGGCACCAGGGAGGCAAAGCACCATCTTCAAGCCTCGCCTGTCACCACAGAATCTCCTGTCTGCCCCTCGGACAATGGAGCCACCCACCACTGTGGCTCTGCCTGACGTGGGTCTCGCCGGTCGAGTCTCAATGCTAGTATTCGAATCACAGACCTGTCCACCGCTTGGACTGGAAGCGTCGTCTGCCCCGACAGCTCCCAAGGGGGTGTACCTGTTTGCAACAGGTACTTCCACCGAGGTCTCCTGCGCTCGCTTCATCCCCTTTCTTTCTAGTCTCTACCCATCACCTCCTGCACTCTTGGAGTGATGACCTGACTGTAGGTCCTGTCCAGGAAGCTTTCTTTGCAGGTCATCCAGCTGCTGCTCCAATTCCCTAACTCGGTCCTTGAGGAGCTGGACACATCAATGGGCGCATCTAGACTGCATTCATTGTCTATTCTCAGCCGAACCACCTCTTTTCACTATTACTTGTCTGTGAGTAGGAATCGTACTGCATGAAAGCAGGCCCTTCGGCCCAACTTGTCCTCGCCAACCAAGCTGCCCCATCTACACGTCCCACTTGCCTGCGTTTGGCCCATATCCCCCTAAACCTTCCCAATCTATGTACAAATGACTTTTAAATGTTGTTATAGTACCTGCCTCTACTACCATGTTTGGCAGTTAATTCCAATTACCCACAACCCTCTTGATCCTTGCATAAATCCTATCAAATGGCACAGAATATATATTGTTACAGTGACAGAGAAAGTGCAGGTTGGGGTGGGAGATTGCAACCTTCACGTGGCCCGCCCTGTATCGATGAATGCAATCAACCTGGTGTGCACAATCAAATAAGATTAAATAGAACAAGTTGTCCTGCAACTTTAGGCTGTGCACGCCATAAGCAAGAAGCAGAAGAAACTGCAGGTGAACGAGAGTGCATCGGCTGCAGTGCGTTAGGCTGGGAGATTGCAAATACATAATCTGTTTATAGTGGCTTTGTTCGAAAGTGTTCATAATAGAAAGGAAGAAGCTGTTCTTGAATTTGGTGGGACGTGCATTCAACCTTTTATATCATCAGCCTCTCAGGAGAGGGCAGGAGAAGGAATGATTGGGGTGTGACTGGACTTTGATTGCGTTGGCTGCTTTCCCGAGACAGCGTGAAGCATAGATGGAGTCAATGGTGATGAATTTGGTCTATGTGATGCACTGGGCTACGTCCAGAACTCTGCAGGTTCGTGTGGTCCTCCCAGCGCTGTTGTCAAACCAAGCTGCGACGCATCCTGAGAGGAAGCTGTCCTTGCTGCACCTGTGGAAATGAGTAAGTCATTGGAGACATACCAAGTTCTCTTGGTTTTCCGAGTAAGTCCAAGCATTGGTGAGCTTTCTAGGCAGTTACGTCAGTGTGGTTGGACCAGAACTAATTGTTGCTGAAGATAGACATTAAAAAAGCTGGAGTAACTCAGAGGGTCAGACATCATCTCTGCAGAAAAGGAATCGGTGAAATTTTGGGTTGAGATCCCTCTTCAGTCTAATTTTTTGTATCGATCTTCGATTTAAATCAGCATCTGCAGTTCCTTCCCACTGACTGTTGCTGATATTTACTCCTGGGAACATAAAACTCTCAGTCATCTCCACCTCGGCATTGTTGATGTGGGCTGGGGCAGTTTAGACCGGCAATGCTAAATGGAGAGATTTATATCAAAGTTAGGATGGTAATACCTTGGAGGTGAGCTGGAGATGACAATGATCTTTCATAAGCTACTCTAGTAGAAAGTACAACGTATTGGAGTAACTCAACGGTTCAGGCAGCAGTGTCTGAGGAAAATGATAGGTGACCGTTCTTCAGACTCGTAATCCAACCCAAAACGCCACCTATCCGTGTTCTCCAGAGATGCTGCCTGACCCGCTGAGTTACTCCAGCACTTTGTGTTTTTTCATGGTAAATCAGCATCTGCAGTTCCTTGTTTCTGCATCCAGCATGCTGTGGTTGGAGAGGGCTTAGCAGAGGGAGACGTTTCCACGATAACTTTGCTGACTTTCTGTTATAGCTGCAGCAAGTCCTCTGTGGAACTGGAGTGTGCGGGTGCAGAGTTCTGCAGCTTAGTCGAGCAATCACACTGGCCTTGTAGCTTCTGGGTGACATTGAGCATCTTCAGATACGTTGTGTGTCTGCACACTCCAAACAAGTCCGCTCATTCTATTGTCATAAGTTCATAGATGATAGGAGCAGAATCAGCCTATTTGACCCACCAAGTCTACTCCGCCATTCAATCATGGCTGATCTATCTCTCCCACCGAACTCCATTTTCCTGCTTTCTCCCCATAACCCATGACACTCTTACTAATCAAGAATCTCTCTATTCCTGCCTTAAAAATACCTATAAACGTCCTCCCCAACCTTCTGTGGCAAAGAATTGCACAGATTCGCCACTCTTTGACAAAATAATTCCTCCTCATCTCCTTCCGAAAGAAATGCTATTTAATTTTGTAGATTAATTTTGAGGCAATGCTGGCTGGTCGTAGACGTTCCCACTTGTGGAAACATGCTCTCCACATTCACTCTAGCCAGGCCTTTCACTATTCTGTATGTTTCAATGAGGTTCCCCCTCGTCCTCCTAAAGTCCAGCGAGTACAGACCCAGTGCCATCAAATGCTCATCATAGGTTAACCCACTCATTCCTGGGATCATTCTTGTAAACCTCGTCTGGACCCTCTCCAGCGCCAGCATATCCTTCCCCACCCACCCAGGGAGTTGCAGCAGAGAAGCTTCAGGTGGTTGGGATATTAGTCACTCATTAAAATGTATGATTTCTGTTGTATTGCCAATCTCCCAGCCTACCTCATTGCAACTGTTGCGCTCTCTTTCCCTTTCACTTTCTCTGTCGCTGTAACAATGTACATTCTGTAAGGTCTGATAGGATTCATGCAAGGATCAAGACAGTCTCCCAGAGGGTGGGTATATGGAACGTGCTGCCAGAGGAGATACACCTCACGCTGCCTTGGCACGGGCACCAGCATAACCATGGACAAGTCTCACCATGGTCACTGCCTCTTCTCCCAGCTCCCATCAGGCAAGAGGTACAGAAGCTTGAAAATGCACACCTCCAGATTCAGGAACAGTTTCCTCCAGCTGTTTTCAGAATTGTCAATTGAACTATCCTCTCATCAGCTAGAGAGTGGTCAAGATCTACCATCTACCATATTGGAGATGCTCGGACTATCTTTAACCGGATTTCACTGGACTTTATCTTGCACGAACTTTATACCCTTTACCCTGTAACTGTATGATAAGGATAGCTCGATTGTTGTCACATATAGTCTTTCTGCTGACCTCTTAGCATACAACAGAAAGCTTTCCACTGTAGCTCAGTTTATGTGACAATATTAAGCTAAACAAGTTGAGGCAGGTATTATAACCGCTCTGCTGTTACTATGGATAGCTGTGCCATGGTTCTGGATGCCAATGGTCTTAACATGTGGATAGTGGGAGACGTTGTAAAGAAGGGGAATTAAACAGTCAGTGGGAATTGGCTGGGATTTTGGCCATTCGTTATCTTTTATACATGAGTCATGAAAGACATTTGCCTTAAACCCAACGATTTTACTTCGGAGTCACATGAGTGACTACGTGAAGAACCCCGTCCAGCCACAGGTGCGTCATTACATCAGACGTATTGGTGCAGTCGGCCAGTTGGAGCAGCAGAGCTTTTCCAAGCGGTAAGTTTAAAACACAAGGTAAGTTTCAAACTTTTTCTTGCGCTCACTTTCTGTTTTAGCGGTAGGGTATAGACCGTTAAAATGATGCAGAAAGTGAAGAAGGTGTCGGCGAGGCGATCCGCAGGGAAAAGGTTCGAGGACCGTGATAGTGTGGTTAGCGGATGCCCGCCTAGGTCACCAAGTCCGTCGCCAGCAATGGAGCTAGCGACACCGGACCCGCTGCCTATGAGCAGCGTAGCCACGCCGGTAGGGCGCAAGGCTACTCAAAATCAAATAGGCCCGTTGACCCAGAGTCGGGCCTGGAGATTTTACCCTCACAAGGAGAGACCGTTTACTCACGGCTCTCCCAGGTCAAGGTATTATTACAAAAGATGCTCGACAGGGACGTACTCCGTGAGGAGGAGTGGTGCCCACGCCAGGCTAGTGGAGAGCCTGTGCTTGCAGTGCCTATAATAGGACTGCAAGAATACCTAATTTTTGAAGAGGAGGGTATACCGGCACAACAGCACAAGGGAGTGGAACTTGAAGTCATTCCGAATATTGCGGAGAAATTTGCAGTTCCCAGAGTCGTTAGGGGAGCCATTAGAGGAAGAATTAGCAGCAGCCATACAATATATGCTCTCTCATCAGCTGCAAGAATTGGCTATGGACGAGGCAGGTAAAAAGTATGAAGCCCCAATTAATTGTGGTTTGCTAAAAATACCACTGGTAAACCATCTCATATGGACACAGTTGGGGGTGTCAGCAAGATCCCAAGAACTAAAGTTTCAAAAAGTACTGAAATTGCTTTCAGCAGGGCTTACGGCATTTGCTATTACTGTAGACAAGGGGCATATGTCAGAAGCGCACCAGGATGCACTGGGACTTCTGTGTAGTGCATTTTTTGAAATTAACAACATGAGAAGAAGTGCTAAATGCCCAATCATAAATCCTAACCTGATGTCATTATGTAAGCCGCCCAGCGTACAACTGCCTAACCTTTTGTTTGGCGAGGATCTCGCCAAGCGAGTTAAAGAACTCCATGAGTACACAAGAACTATGGGCCTCGTCAAGCCGAGTGGCAAACTAGGAAAAATGTTTTTTCCTTATCGGCGGGGTACCATCACGGACGCCGGGGAAGGGACCAGCCACTCAACTTCGCAAACTCGGAGCTGGCAGCCTGCCACAGGCATGAGGGGAAGGATGACTTTCCCTACAATGGGCCGGGGGCAACAAGGGCAGCCAGGACATATGCAGGTGAGAGATTTCGCTCCTAAGGAATATAAATCAAGTGAAACAGATGTTCAAATTGGGGGCAGATTACAATGGCAGGAAATAACATCAGATTCATTTATACTGAGCAGTATAGAGGGGGTTAAAATTGAATTTTACCCTACTGTGTGTCCACCTAATCAGCATGTTCCTAGTCGGAAACTTATATTTTCAGAAGAAGAGAATGTGCACATACAAGCAGAATTTAACACATTACATAAAAAAGGGGTTATTGAGAAGTCAGTTCGTCAAAACCGTCAGTTCGTGTCAAGTATTTTTCCTAGGTCTAAAAAAACTGGGGGATGTAGAATCATTCTGGACCTGACGAACTTGAACTCCTTTGTTCGCTATAGGCATTTCAAAATGGAAACTTTTTCTACAGCTAAACATCTGGTTTCCAAAGGGTGTTATATGGCCAGCATTGATTTAAAGGATGCATATTACTTTTTTTTTATCATTGTGATGATGGTATTTGAAATTTACCTGGATGAGTCAGTTGTGGCAATTCAACGCATTGTCTAATGGGTTAACTTCAGCTCCTAGATTATTTACCAAATTGTTGAAACCTGTTCTAGGATTACCTCGAGCTCAGTTCTTCTTCACATAATCCCTCATCATAACTCCTCATAAAATAACGATCAAACTTCAAACTGGTAAGTTCTCGTTTAATCTTACTATTATGTAGATCTTGCTGTAAATTGCTTTGAGATCCTCAAAATTAGAGGAGTGTGGAATGCAGCTGCACGCTTAGTTTCCAAAATCAACTTTGATCATGATGGATTCAGGTTTCTCTGTGGAGATGTCTCTGGGAGAGTTTGGGCTGCTGGCACATACCAGTGACAGTCAGTAACTCTTTGTAAGAGGGATGACTCCTGATGCCCACTGGTGCCCTCGTTCATTCGGTTGTGTCATAGTTTAGTTTAGAGATACGGCATGGAAACATGTCTTTCACCCCAGTGAGTCCGTTCTGATCAACAATGACCCATTCTCCCTAGTTCCATTTTCTCATCCACCCTACACACGCAATCTAGAGGCCAATTAACCTACAAAACCGGCACATCTTTGGGATGTGGGAGAAAACCAAACCCGCAGTAAACACACGCAGTCAGAGAGGGAACATGCAACTCCACACACAGTGTAGACTCAATATGCACATACGTAGGTTAAATTTGCCTCCTTGTAGAAGAGGCACATCCCCTTTTGAAGAGCACAGCTCAACGTACTTATGGGAACATTACAAACGGATAATGAGCATATGGTCTCAGCTACCTTTGCTCTGGGGATAGAGGCTGTACAAAATTGACCACTCTTACTTGCTAAATGTTGGGTGATGTTAGGGCACAATATTTTTCTGTCATCCTCTCAACAAATTATTGTCTAAGGCCTCCTCTTGGATAAGTTGGTGTGCATGATAGAGAGCCACTGTGGTGAGGGAAAGCAACCCTGTCTGCTAAACCATAGACACAAACTGCTGGAGTAACTCAGCGAGTCAGGCAGCATCTCCTGAGAAAAAGGACGGGTGACATTTTGGGTCGAGACCCCTCTTCAGACTTGTCGCTGACCAAATGACAGGCAGTCTGACCCACTAAGTTACTCCAGCAATTTGTGTCTATCTTTGGTTTAAAGCTGCGTCTGCAGTTCCTTATTTCTACATTACTGCTAAACCATCACACCCTCCGTGATCCTCCTGAATAAGAGGGTGAAACAAGGCCTTCCCATGATGACACTGGGTATCTTGGTATGTGTCTCTTGAGTATAGTCTAGTACAACTAAACCGTCCATATTGGTCCCCAGGAACACTTTAGATCTGGAACTGGTGCATAGCAATGCTGAGAACTATATTCTGCACTTTGTATCTTCCCCTTTAACCATATAACCATATAACCATATAACCATATAACAATTACAGCACGGAGACAGGCCCTCTCGGCCCTTCCAGTCCGTGCCGACCATTTGTTTTCCCCTAGTCCCATCTACCTTTGCTCTGCCTAATTTACCTGAGCTTGAACTGATTGTATCTGTGTATGGCATATCTGAACTGCTTGGATAGCAGGCACAGCAAAGCTCTTCACTACCTTGATACACGTGACAATAATAAAGCTAAACCAGATGAACTCCCTTTTGTTGGGGGACTTTAAGCACAATACATCTAAAGCACACAAATACCAGTGTACAAAGTCGTGAAACATCAGTAAGCAGCCATTTGGACATCCATTTAGGCTGTGGAGGCCTAAATTTTAAGGCAGAGACAAATAAATTCTTGATTAGTATGAGTGCCAGGGGTTATTGGGAGAAGACAGGAGATTAGGATAAGGAGGGAGAGATAGATCAGCCATGATTGAATGGAGTAGTAGACTTGATGGGCCAGATGGCCTAATTCTGCTCCTATTACTTATGTACTTATGATATGAATACACAGTAATGTCATTGAAATAAAAAACATTTCACTACAAGGTTTAAAAACAACATAGCTCATGATTGTAGAAAACATCGGAACAAAATCGAGGCCTCAGCATGTGGCTGTAACATTGCACAGAACATATAGAAACCTGAAGAAGGGTCATGACCCGAAACGTCACCTATCCCTGTTCTCCAGATATGCTGCCTGACCCACTGAGTTACTCCAGCACTCTGTGAAACGTCACCTATCCATGTTCTCCACAGTTTGTCATTTAACTTCTTTATTCCCATACATTAATAAACCGAGCGAATACCTTTAACATTTAATCTCCACTTCCTGCACATCCTTGTGCAAGAAGCCTGACGACACCTTCAAGGAACCATGCACCTGTACTCCTAGATCCCTCTTCAGTACAACACTACCCAGAGCCCAACCATTCACTGTGTAGGTCCTGCCCTTGTCAGACTTCCCAAAATGCAACACCTCACACTTCTCTGTATTAAATTCCATCAACCATTCCTCAACCCACATGACCAATCGATCCAGATCCTGCTGCAATTTTTCACATCCATCTTCACTATCTGCAAAACCACTAACTTTTGTATCATCAGCAAACTTGCTAATCTTGCCCTGTATGATCTCATCTAAACTATTGATATAGATGACAAACAGTAACTGGCCCAGCACCGAACCCTGAGGCACACCAGTAGTTTCAGGCTTCCATTCTGAGAAGCAACCTTCCACCAGCATCCTCAGCTTCCTTCCATGGAACCAATTTTCTACCCATTCAGCTATCTCTCCTTGGATCCAATGCATTCTAACCTTCCAGAGCAACCTATCATGTGGCACCTTGTTGAATGCTTTGCTGGTCCATATATACAACATCTACAGCTCTGCCTTCATCAAACCTTCATGTTGATTTCACGTCAACAAAATCTCAATCAGATTTGCGAGACACAAACCTCCCACATACAAAAACCTGCTGACTATCCCTAATCAGCCCTTGTCCGTCTAAATGCATATATATCCTACCCCTCAGAATACTCTATAGTAACTGACCAACTACACCTGTAAAGCTCACCGGCCTATAGTTCCCAGCATTTTCCCTGCAGTCCTTCTTGAAAAGAGGCACAACATTTGCCAACCTCCAATCCTGTGGCACCTCTCCTGTATTTAACGACGACTCATAAATTTCAACCAGGGCTCCCACAATTTCCTATCCAGTTTCTCACGATGTCCTTGGATATATCTGTCTACCTTCATACGTGATAGTATGATAATAAATGTAAGAATAAAATAGATCTCATCCCTTCATTAAACACAAGAAAAAATGTATCCCTGCTTCCGGCCACTCCTCAATGGGGCAATATCATTTCCCATTGACTAATAATTAACACTTTTTTAAATTTATGAAGAGATAGTGAGAAACTTTGTTTTGTGCACTATTCAGTCAAATCATACCATACAAACGATAGAATAAACAAAATACAGTAATACAACTGCAGAGAAAGTGCAGATTAAAAAAAACTACAAGCGCTGGAACGAGATAGATTGGAATGTCAGGGAGACATCCTGATGGGCCTGTCCCACTTAGGCGATTTTTTCGGCGACTGCTGGCGAATATGGCATTGAAATTCACCGAAGTCAGCACCGGAGACAACCTATGTCACGTGACAACAACCTATAACATCTCTGGTCTAAGCTGCTCTAAGAATCCATCTCGGAGGCACTCTCTTTCTTTCTTGGGGCCCTGAACCAACCTGATTTTCCCAGTCTACCTTCATATTGAAATCCCCATCACCACAGTGGCATTACCTTTGTTATATACCAGTTTTAACTCCTGCTGCAACTTACACCCTATATCCGGGCTACTGTTTGGGGGTCTGTAAATAACACCAATCAGTGTCTTCTTGCCTTTACAATTCCTCAATTCAATCCACAGTAACTCTACCTTGTCAGTCCCTATGTCTTCCCTCGCATGGGATTGAATGCCATCCGTCACCAGCAGAGCTACCCCCCTCCTCTGCCCACCTGCCTGTCCTTTCTATAGGGTGTATAACCCTGAATATTAAGTTCCCAGGCCCAATCCACCTGCAGCCACGTCTCAGTAATCCCCACAATGTCATATCTACCAACCTCTAACTGAGCCTCAAGCTCATCTACCTTACGCATTGAATGCATACTTCGTGCATTCATATACAATATTTTTAATTCCTTAGGCATCTCACCTTTCACATCGATCCCATACTCTCCTATCCCTTTGTGAGCTTTCTTTCCCATTAATTCTGATGCCATTAAACATAGAAACATAGAAATTAGGTGCAGGAGTAGGCCATTCAGCCCTTCGAGCCTGCACCGCCATTCAATATGATCATGGCTGATCATCCAACTCAGTATCCCGTACCTGCCTTCTCTCCATACCCTCTGATCCCCTTAGCCACAAGGGCCACATCCAACTCACTCTTAAATATAGCCAATGAACTGGCCTCAACTACCCTCTGTGGCAGAGAGTTCCAGAGACTCACCACTCTCTGTGTGAAAAAAGTCTTTCTCATCTCGGTCTTAAAGGATTTCCCCCTTATCCTTAAGCTGTGACCCCTTGTCCTGGACTTCCCCAACATCGGGAACAATCTTCCTGCATCTAGCCTGTCCAACCCCTTAAGAATTTTGTAAGTTTCTATAAGATCCCCTCTCAATCTCCTAAATTCCAGAGAGTATAAACCGAGTCTATCCAGTCTTTCTTCATAAGACAGTCCTGACATCCCAGGAATCAGTCTGGTGAACCTTCTCTGCACTCCCTCTATGGCAATAATGTCCTTCCTCAGATTTGGAGACCAAAATTGTACGCATTAACTATCCCTTTACTCCCTTTCCCTTTAACTCCGTCCTTGACTATCCCATTTGACACCCCACCCTCCTTATTCAGTTTAAAACCACCCGTGTAGCAGTGGCAAACCTGCCTGCCAGAATGCTGGTCCCCCACCTGCAATCCGTCCCTTTTGTACAGTTCCTCCTTACCCCAAAACAGATCCAAGTGGTCTAAGAAACAGTGGTCTAAGAATCCGGTCGCTCTGCGGCCTAACATCATGGAGCTGGAGGCCTTGCTCGGGACTGACTTTGAGCCCCATCGTGGGGAAGTGGACTTACCATCAGAGCCGATCCCTTGCATGGGATCGACGCTCCAACTGCGGCCTGCGGGTTTCACCATCGCGGAGCTCGCAGTCTCGGGTAGAGACTGATGTCGGGAGCTCCAAACGACGCAGAAGATTTTGACCAGCTCCGACCTGGGGTCAGGTCGCCCAGCGTGGGGGAGCTGAGATTCCCCCCCAATGCGGGAGCTTGGTCGCCCCGACGCGGAGGGCCCAACTGTTGGCTACAGGAGCTAAGATCGCCACATCAACGGAAGGCTCGAGGCCCCCGACTGCGGGAGAGCAAAGAAGAGAAGAGATTGAACTTTCTGTGATGTTTTTCGCCTTCCATCACAGTGAGATTGCTAATAAGGTATGATTATTTATTATGATTATGATATGTTGATCTGTCTGGGTAAGTTAGGCTGAAAGGCCTGTTTCCAGGCTGTATGACTCGATCCCTTCAATGAATGTTTTGTGACTTTGCATGGTTTGGCAACAGCATGGCATTTTATAAATTAATCAGCTAAAACCTCACGACAGCAGGGGGACGCAGCGGTAGAATTACTGCCTTACAGCGCTTACAGTGCAAGGGACCCGGGTTCGATCCTGACTCTGGTGCTATCTGTGGAGAGTTTGTATGTACGATCCGTGACCTACGTGGGTTTTCTCCGAGATCTTCCCACACTTTAAAGACATACAGGTTTGTCAGTTAATAGGCTTGGTATAAATGTAAAATTATCCCATGTGTGTGTAGGATAGAGTTAGTGTGCGGGGATTGCTGGTCGGTGCGGACTCGGTGGGCCGAAAGGTCTGTTTCCGCGCTGTATCTTTAAATTCAACTAAACAGGCAGGCTTTAGAAAGCTTGTCGCAAAACCTTGAGGCTGTTTGTAAAAGTCAGCTTGGATTATCATGAATTTAAACTATAAAAGGTTAGTGTTACCTGTGAGGGCTGGCAGGGTGCCTGCTATCAGGGTGTTAAAGGCCAAGCCTGCCATCACCAGTGAGCAAGCTCATATGACTGGTTGGAAGAGCAGTGTTTTTTGGCAAGAACATGGTGAAATGGAGGACTAAAAAGGATGTGGTTATTAAAGGCAGCAACTGAGGTCAGGAGCTGTTGAAAAGATAGAGGCGGGAACGCGGAGCAATAACTTGTGTCAGGAGCACAGGCCAGGCCTGTTGTGTCTTAAAAGAGCAGCAGCCTAAGTCCTGAAAGAGTTGCCTTGCCTGTTTCCAAGTGGCTCCAGGTAAGTTGTGGGACTAAGTCAGAGTAATACGGAGTTGAGCCGTACCAATAAAAGCAGAACTTCTGAACGTTACATGGGGTGTGAAAAGTGAGAGAGAGAGAGAGGGGGAGGGAAGGGACTTTGGTTTCAAGTATGTTAACTTCCCATTTATAGCTGCTAACATGCCCACTGCAAATAGTTGTGGTATCGCTTGTGCTCTTGTACTGAAAACAGGCTTTTATTTCCCAAAGAAGAAAATATTCTAATTTTAGAAATCAAGTACAAGGACTCCTGAAAACGAGCAGAGTTCTGGTCATGCTTACACTCCTCAGGACAAGGCTGGCTAATACACACGCCAGCACACGCATGCACAACACACATGCTATCTCCGCAGCATTGGCAGTGTGGGCAGCATCTCTCCAGTGACAGAAGCCATCGTACGAACGACAACAGCATGAAGTAATTGTTATCCAAGAACCCAAACACGTCAATGTGTGAAACAAGTTGATCAACTTTAAGTTTGTAGGCTTTATTAATGCTGTAAGTCTACTTGGCATGGGTAATGCATTGTGCAGTTTCTAAACTCCCTGAAGGCAAGCAATAAAATGTTTGAACTAAAAATATCTCGTTGGGAATAAGCAACTTTGACTATTTATGTTCTTTATTCAAAACTCTGCACTTTACAATGTTCTATGTTTTGTACAATGCTTAGTTTGCCAAGGGGGTTGTAGGTATGGTCTTTATGCAAGAGGCTAGCTGAAATTGGAGAATACAATGATAATACCATTGGGACGTTATGGCTGGAAAAAAATAGGTGAATGTAAATCAAGAGTGTTTTATTGTCATTAGTCCAAAACAGAACAATAGAGTGTTAGTCTCTCCTCACCTGCGTCAGCCTGTCCTGCCATCCCATAAGACAGTGGCTGATCTAACTTGTCTCAAGTCTACTTTCCTGAATCCCGCCCCCCCCCCCCCCCACCGACCCTCGATTCCCTGACTGACACACAATCCTCATCCCTGTTCCCCAGTGAGGCCACTCGCTCCTTAGACAATATCTAGCATGTCCCTTACATCATCAAAAAGACACAAGAATACTGGAGTAACTCAGCGGGTCAGGCAGCATCCGTGGAGAACATGGATAGGTGACGTTTCACAGAGTGCTGGAGTAACTCAGCAGGTCAGGCAGCATCTCTGGAGAACATGGATAGGTGACGTTTCACAGAGTGCTGGAGTAACTCAGCGGGTCAGGCAGCATCTCTGGAGAACATGGATAGGTGACGTTTCACAGAGTGCTGGAGTAACTCAGTGGGTCAGGCAGCATCTCTGGAGAACATGGATAGGTGACGTTTCACAGAGTGCTGGAGTAACTCAGCGGGTCAGGCGGCTGTGGAGGCCAAGTCATTGAATACTTTTAAAGCAAAGATTGACAGGTTATTGATTAGTAAGGGCATCAAAGTTAACAGGGAGAAAGCAGAGTAATTGAGTTGAGGGAGAGAAACAACAGCCGCGATTGAATGTTGGAGTAGACTCGATGGGCCGATTGGCCTAATTCTGCTCATATCACTTATGGCAGTGTGTTATGATGGATGTAATGAAGTTGTCTCTCAGGATTAGAGTATGGTGTTTGTTCTGCTATAACCACCTGCTTTGCTATAGCCAATGGGAAAATTCCATTGAGTAATTCTTTTTGTCACAACAGTAAAAATAATAACATTTGGAAAGAGTCTTCCAAACCCTTCCTGGTCTCTGCTGTAGATGGCAGAGACGTTTAACCATTTTACAGAAAACGTTTCAAACTGGCAAATGCTCAAATCTAATTTAAAGGCCTCACGGGTAACAATACAGCAAAATATTGAAATAAATGCAGTAATTTTCTGGTCTGAAGGAGCAGTTCTTAGGAAAATAGCTGAGCAGAAATGTCTGATTTGCTGGGCTTTGCAGCTGTTGACACATGCCTGTGCATAGAGTCCAGCTTGCTTTCCCTGTTTGATTTCCCTCTGAAAGCATCCTTTATATCCCTGTTCAGACTGTACTTCCTGGCAGTGCGATGAGGGGAAAATGCGACGATGTGTCTTCTGAAAAGTTATAAGCCCGAGCGTTTGAAAGGAACAAAATGGCCTTTCAATAATAACTGGCTGCTACTTGCTGTTCTGGCTGGGTGCTTTTAAAAGTATGTTTTTATTTTTATAAATAGAAATCTCTGCCCAATGCCCTGCCACAAATGGAAACAACTCCCTGAGTGAATTCTCTGAAAAAGAGTGAAGTTTTTTTTAAACTTATGTAGGTAACAGATTTGATATTTCTCTTGATAGAAAGCTGGAATGTAGCTTGTTCATTGCAGTCGTCCACACAACTCTTAGCTCTGACTAACAAATGCTTATGCTCCATGCAGCTGTGCAGCCAGTGATGTCCAAGCATTGCATTGACTGCAGTGCTGCGATGGGGTGGGCGAGTGTGCCGACAATGTGAAACTCTGCCACTACTGAGAGGCAGATGGTCTTTCCCAATGGGGAAAGGATCCTGACTGTGGGTATCAAACGCAAACGTGTTGGAGCTCCTGTGTGCTCATCTAGGTTCTCTCATCTTCTCTGGAAGAAGGAGATCTCTCTTCTGCTTGGGGCTCAGGCAATGAACAGCTGCTTTGCCAGTTGAAGCACTTCCCTGGACTTGCCAATGCCTGGAGCATTAAAGCATGAAAGGCTG
Source organism: Okamejei kenojei (assembly GCA_035221665.1). Lineage (NCBI taxonomy): Eukaryota > Metazoa > Chordata > Chondrichthyes > Rajiformes > Rajidae > Okamejei > Okamejei kenojei. Next base: position 8,626,905 of record CM069140.1, on the reverse strand, counting down.
CTATTCTGCAAGATATTCAACAATCTGACTTGAGTCATTAAGGTAAGAAGGCAGCTTTCTTAAATCCCTCGTTTCAAACTGCAACACTTAATCAATCATTCTAATCAATAATGTAACTGCCGTTTCTGCAACACACTTCACTCATACCTCTTTGCAAAGAGGGTGATGGGGCCTGGAACACTGCCAGGGGTGGTGGTGGAGGCAGATACTCCATTGATGTTTAAAATACTTTTAGACAGGCACATTGTTATGCAGCAAATGGAGGTTTTTGGATCACATGCAGGCAGATAAGAAGTGGTCTTGCTATCAGGTTCAGCATGGTGATTGTGGCCCGAAGGGCCTGTTGCTGTGCTGTAGTGTTCTATGTTCTACATTCTCTTCATATGCACATAATTTAGCGTCAGAGCAATGCAGCACAGAAACAGGTTCATCGGCCCATTTTCACTATATTGACACTCTGGGCTTATCCAATTTGCCTGCATGTTGCCCATAGCCCTCTAAACCCTTCCTATCCATCCATCTTTTAAAATCAATTTCTCACCTCCAGTTCACAGATCATGCGCAATTATTCGCTCATAACAAAAACAGAATCTGCTGAAAATACCCGTAAAGTCAGTCCGTATCTGAGGGGAAAGAAACAGAGACACGTTTCAAGTCAGAGATCCTTTGTCAGACCAATGTTCTTTGTTCTATCATGATGACCATGTTCCCCAAACTCCTCATAAAGACCCTGCACTCTTACTTTTCCTCTCTTGAGTGTAGTGGTTACCAAAGACACTGGATAGCATAGAGTTATACAGCGTGGAAGCAGACCCTTTGGCCCAACATGCCCACACAGCCCAACATGTCCCATCTACATTAGTCCCACCTGCCTGCATTTGGCACGTATCGCTCTAAACCTGTCCTATCCATGTGCCTGTCTAAATGTTTCTTAAACGTTGCGATAGCCCCTGCCTCAACTACCTCCTCAGACAGCTTGTTCCATACTCCCATCAGATCTGCATTAAAGAAGGAAGGTTCTGCCCAAAAGGCCTTCACACCAGCCAATTGCAGAGAGGGTCACATTGGGGAGGGAGGTAGTGGGGGTGGGAGGGGGGGTTGGTAACAGGAAGTTGCAAGGAGTTCCCAGAAACCTAACTATTTTTGTCCCATCTGACTATAGAATATTTTCTTCTTTGCAAAAAAAAGCCTGTTTTCAGTACAAGATCAGGTAGATCTCTTAAAGATAGCGAAGTCAGGGGATACGGTGAGAAGGCGGGAACGAGGTACTGATTGTGGATGATCAGCCACAATCACCATGAATGGTGCTGGCTTGAAGGACCGAATGGCCTCCTCCTGCACCTATTCTATGTTGTCTATTTCCTTTTCTCTATTGTCTATTATTTCTGGTAATTTCGAACACATGTAGTGCTTCATGTGATGGTGATGTTTAACTTATGTAGTACATGTGTGGTTTTTAACATGTAATGCTTCATGTGTGATGATTTTTAACGTGTGCTTTATGTGTGGTTTTTAACATGTAATGCGTCATGTGTGATGATTTTTAACGTGTGCTTCATGTGTGGTTTTTAACATGTAGTGCTTCATGTGTGACGATTTTTAACATGCAGTGCGTTATTTGTGGCAGTTTTTAACACATTCACGTGTGACCATTTTTAACATCAATTGAAACTGAACACAAAGCCTATTGATGAGTTTGTAACTGTGAAAGTTCCCACAACATTGGAGCAGCAGCAATCTCACTGCTGGGTGGATCAGTCCTTATGTATATGATCAACCTCAGCCAATACCGTACCTGCCATACTTCCTCCCCTTGTCCCTTTCACTATCTAATAACATTGTCCGCTCAGCTCAGTCCGCTCCATGTTGCATGCAAAGCTTTTCATTCTGCCTTCCATGTGATACCATGTAAGAGTACCAGTAAAGGAATGGTCAGTGTTACATACTAGCACCGATACATGAATGGGGCTGAAAGATATAATCATACAATCATATAGTTTTACACCATGGAAACAGGCCCTTCGGTCCATCTCGTCCATGCCACTCAAGATGGTGTACTGGACAAGTGCCATTCCCTGCGTTTGGCCCATAGCCATCTAAACCTTATCCACATATCTGTCCAAATGTCTCTCAAAAGACATAACTGCATCATAGAAAATAGAATAACGCAGCTCATGAACAGGCAGTTCAGCCCACAATGTCTGTGGTGAACACGATATAGTTGACGTAGGTCCATCAGCCTATCCAAAAGCCTCTTAAATGACACTATCAGATCTGTGATAACTGCCAACCTCAGCAAAACCTACACATCTTTAGCATGTGGGAGGAAACTGGAGCAACCGGAAAAATCCCGCAGTCACTGGGTGGACGTGCAAACTCCACGCACACAGACAGCAGTTGTGGACAGGATTGATCCTGGGTCTCTCGTGCTGAGTAGCAGCAGCACCTCCTGCTGCGCCACTGTGCCGCCCACACAGGTTTACTTGCATCTCCACTACTAATTGTGGACATTGTACCATGGCATGCAGCTGCTCTGTGAAAGTCCCCTCTATTTCTGTGCCTCAAATTTCTACAGTGCCTTTGTACACATCATCAGTGTGCATGCTACTGATTCCAGTCAAGTTTATTGTCTACTGCACAAGTAGCATGAGGTACAGGTACATTGCGCAGATTAACACTCAGAAACATCAATTGTAGATAAATTATTTTGTAAATTATATTGGGCAGTGAAAAGGAAAAAGACTGTGTAAAACATTAGTGCAAAACGCAATTAGAAATCGTCAAGTCCAGTACAAAAGGTGGTTCATACTGTTCCGTTGCTGAGGCAGGGTCCGTTCAAGTAACTGATGGTTGTAGGAAAGTAGCTGTTTCTGGGCCTGGTGATGTGGGACTTCAGGCTTCTGTACCTCCTGCCCGATGGTAGCAGTGAGAAGAGGACACAGTGGGGATCCTTGATGATAGATGCCGCTTTCCCAAGGCAGTGCCTGGCGTAGATGCTGCTGATGGAGGGGAGGGCAGTGCCCATGACGGACCTGAAGAGTTTCTTTGATTTGTTTAGGATTTATTTAGTGGGTGGCACAGTGGCGCAGCGGTAGAGTTGCTGCCTTGCAGCGCTTGCAGTGCCGGAGATCCGGGTTCGATCCCGACCATGGCTGCTATCAGACGGAGTCTGTAAATTTTCCCTGTGACCGTGTGGGTTTTCCCTGAGATCTTCAGTTTCCTGCCACATTCCAAAGACATACAGGTTTGTAGGTTAATTAGCTTGGGTTTGTATACTTGGTGTAAATTATCCCCATTGTGAGTAGGCGGGGTGCGGGGATCGCTGGTCAGCGTGGCCTCGGTGGCCCGAATGGCTTGTTTCCATGCTGTATCTCAAAACTAAACTAAACTAAACTGCAGATGCTGATTTATACTAAAGATAGACACTCAGTGCTGGAGTAGCTCAGTGGGTCAGGGAGCATCTCTGGGAAAAAAGGATGGGTGACGTTTCAAGTCGTTTTTGATTTGTTGTTTGCTAGTCACTCATAATTAGCCCATGTCCGCCCCAAAATCTGGACAGCATGTGTTTTTGCTCAGTATTTACTCTGGGAACTGCTTGGTCATGAGGTGACAGAAATCAAAGCATTTTGGAACTGATATTAGTTTATTAATGTTACATTTACCGAGATACAGTGAAAGATTTTGCGTGCGATCCAGCCAAATCAAACGATACATGAGTACAATCAAACCATTAACAAATTGGCAAAGAGAATAATACTAGAATGCAGAGTGTCGCTATGTAGCGTACATTTAAAAAAGAAAGCGCAGATTTTTTTTAGTGCAAGGTTTGCAATGAGGTGGGTTGGGTGATCGGGACTACACCCTAGCTTACGGGAGGATCGTTCAGTAGTCCAATAACAGCGGGAAGAAGCTGTTCCTGAGTCTGGTGGTGTGTGCTTATGTTGTTTTGTATCTTTTGCCCGGAGAAGAGGGGGTGAGTGGGGTGTCAGGGGTCCTTGATTACATTGGCTGCTTTCCAGAGGCAGTGAGGTGGGGGCTGAATTGATGGGGTGATGGGTAGTTTGTGGGATGGACTGAACTCTTGCATTGTATTCTGTATTTGGTAAATCTCCCTTGTGGGTTACCTTAGTGCACCTGTCTTTGCAGAAGGTGAATTGAAGAGCACTCTAGTGAAAAGAGGCCAATTCAGAACCTAGAGACTTATTTTTCACATGTATGGGACAGGTCCATCGCTCATTTTCCAGCAATCTTGGTTCCAGAGCCTTGCTGGATTATCTATTTTACTGGACCAACGAGAGGAGCCAAACGGTACTGGATCGGTCTGTCTAAAGCCCCTGTCCAACTTAGGCGATTATTACGGTAACTATGCTGTCGCCGCATGGTCGTGAGTTGTCTCCTCAAGTTGCCTAAAGAGTCGTAATGTTTTTTGGTCGCCGCTGGATTTTGAAATGTTCAAAACTTTTCGGAGACTGTGGGCTTGACGTAGCTTGTGTTCTCCTGGCGTAGGTGCTGTCGTAGGTTGTCGCCAGGATGATGCAGGTTATCGCCAGGTGATGTTGGTTGTCGCCAGGTGCTGACTTTGGTGAATTCCATTGGCGACCACCTACGTCAACCTACGTCAACCGGTGGCAGGTACCGGCGACTGATTTGTCTTCAGTTGTCGCCGACAGGGTCATTGCTTGTCGTATCTTGTCGCGGGCAGATGTAGGTTGACTTTGGTTGTCGTAGGCTGTCACCTGTGTGGTCGTAGGTTGTTGTAGGTGTGGTCGCAGGTTGTCGTCCTAATGGGTGCCGGTTGTCGGTAGCTTACTGCAGCTTGACGTCGACTAGGAGGTAGGTTGTCGTAGCTTGTCGTAGTCATTGTCGTGGGGGGATCCAGTCGCCGTTTTTTCGGCGACCTGCTATGACTGTGAACAGAAATCGCCTAAGTGGGACAGGCCCTTAAGCTGCCGAGGAGCCGAGATACCGGTCCGCAAAATTGGCCTCGGAAGTCGTCTATGGGAACAGAGCTGCCGGCTCCGGCCGGGCTGGAGTTCCAGAGCCCCAGCCGCAGGGGGCAAATTCGACCCACCGATCGGCCGAGGATGTCCCGATGAGGTCGGGATTGGCCGCATCACTCTGCCTAGGCTGCACATTTCCGGCGGGATTTCAAGTGCGCTCTCATAAGTTTTTGTACAAGTTAAAGGAGGTGCCAGAGCACCGGCTGCTGGAAAATCAGTGGTAGACCTGTACTAAGAACAGGATACCGATTCAACAACGGAATGTATCTATTTCCGATTTCTCCCTGCACCATGAAACAATGTGTTATACACATGTCTGATCTTCTGACTGGTTAAATTTACTCCTGAGATTACTCAAAGCAATTGGCCTTTGCTTGCTGGCTTAGGATGTTTCTAATTTAATTCTGGAGTGTGACTAAAACTTAACTATTTTTATTCTAGTTAATAAGCCAATACATCAAAACCTACAGTACAAGGACAGGGAAGGTTTACACAGATGTGGCCAGGTGGTGTACAAGTCCCAAAAGCTGTTCAATGTAAGATACCCTGATACATATTTAAATCACTTAATCAAAGCTGTTTTATATCATGCAAAACATTTTTATTTTCAAGAATTTCTTGTTTAAATATACTTTATTCATAAAACTAGCAATACATCACAGTGTTGCTTCAGCTCAATTCTAATAGAAGATGATGCACTCTACATCATGGTAGAGGGGTGGGCGTTTAGAGTTAATTAAATCAACAAGTCACTAGCCAGTATCTCTCTTATACATCGGTGAGACCAACCGTAGACTGGGCAATCATTTCGTTGAACACCTTCACTCAGTCTACCTGAACCAGCCTGATCTCCCGGTTGCTAAACCTCTTAATTCCCCTTCCCATTCCCACACTGACCTTTCTGTCCTCGGTTTCCTCCATTGTCAGAGTGAAGCTAAACGTAAATTGGAGGAACAGCACCTCATACTTCGCATGGGCAGCTCACACCCCAGTATGAATATTGATTTCTCTAACTTCAAGTAACCCCTACATTCCCTCTCTCTCCATTCATTTGTTCCATATCTCTCTACATCACTGTCGTTTTCTCTTGTTTCCCTTTCCCCTGAATCTAGTCTGAAGAAAGGTCTTGACCCAAAACATCAACCATTTCTTCTCTTCAGAGTTGCTGCCTGATCCGCTGGGTTACTCCAGCATTTTGTGTCTATCTTTTGTTTATTAACACGATGATTGTTCTTACCTTTGTATTACGTTGCGTATGGAACTGAGAACTCATGGCTTTTGTATAATGTAGGAGTTAAGTAGGGGTCCTGTAATTATCACATCTTTCTACCTACCTTTGTTTTCCATCAGTTGTCATCCTTTTGGTGTACCGACTAATGTTGGAAATGTGATCACAGCCTTTGACTGAGACACATCTCCCGTTGTGCAAGTAAAATAAACCAGTGGCTGATGGTTAATGATTTGAGTCATCTTATCTTGGTCCAGGATTCGATAGTGGGTTCTAGCGTAGATGGGATCCTGCCTTGGTCAACATGGGCAAGTTGGGCTGAAGGGCCTGTTTCCGTTCTGTATGACTGTGACTACTAGACTCGACTTAGAATTATTTGACTTTTGACCTATCCAATTGTAAAATGAAAAGAACAATTGGATTAATATTACATTTTTTATGACCTAAGGAAGTCCCTAAAGAAAAGTTAGTAAATTTTCTCTGAAGTATTTGTAGATCAGTATCACTCATACTATGAGTCATATTGTAGCTCTGCCCACAGGTTTAATAGAAAGCTCTTTTCCCTTTTCCTCTTAGTCTTGGGGTGCATGTTAAAATGACGTTATGCTGAATTGCTAATAAAAGACTTTGGATCCTAATAACTTGGTGTGAGTAATGAGAATCCAACATGGTGTCAGAAAAGTCAGACTCACTACTTCCCTAATTCTTTTGCATTTATTTTAGTTTGTTTTTTTGTATCATGGCCTCTTCTCTCAGAAAACCAGAGCCTTTGGTGTTTGATGAAGACCTTGCCGAGCAGTGGCGCACCTATGAAGAAGATTTCACCATTTATATACACGCGATGCACCAGATCTTCATGCCTCTATTCTCCTTAACCTAGTGCCACAGAGGCTGCTCGACGTGCCAGAAGATTTCATTACGAACCAGCTAGATTTGATCTGGCTTGTGTCCAGATTGGACCCGCTGAGTTCATCTGGGACCCCGACTGCCTGCTAAACAAATTTTGACAGTTCTGCGAGTTACGTATTAATAGTAAGATTAAATGAGAACTTACCAGTTTGAAGTTTGATCTTTATTTTATGAGGAGTTACATGAAGACCCCGCCAGCACGCATGTGCGACATTCTTCAAAGCAGCGGTGTGAAATCACAGATACCAGAGTTGACTAACATAGTAAGATAAGAGAACTAGCATACCAGTTGACCTTTATAATAGAGGGTTTGGGAGCGGAGGGCATGTAATACCTCATCGTAACTCCTCATAAACTAAGGATCAAACTTCAAACTGGTAACTTCTCATTTAATCTTACTATTTTATTTCGGAGTCACGTGAGTGACTACGTGAAGATTTAAAAGCTCTGTGATTTCATGCCCTGGAACGAGTCCATGCTCACACACTGCCATAATGACAAATGGAGGAAGTATGTTAACGTATTTCAGACATGAAACTATGCTGAAAAACAAAAAGGAATTTATTTAACAATACCAAAAATAATACCCCTTCATCGGGGAAATTATAATACAGAACTTAATATTCTGTCGGCAAACGTCTCAGGCACGGCCACGGGTTTATTATAAAACCGCTGAAAGGTTTTCTCATTTGTCCAACCTGCCATTGCAAGGATGTGGTCCATTGGAACTTCCATCATCCTTGCCGCCGATGTGGATGCAGCCCTGGTGGAGTGAGATTTAAACACGTTAGTGTCCACCCCCGCTGCACCCAATACCACCTTTAACCATCTTGAAATGGTTTGCACGGTGACTCTGTGATGAGGACATTTGTGACGTATAAGCAAAGCCCTCTCCATGCCCCTGAGACACTTGGTGACCTCCATGTAGCGTAAAAGGTGGGTCACTATGCATAAACGGCTGTCTATGGGGTAAGTCAGGAAATCCAACTTTCGGCCAGATGATCCAGGCCTGTCTTGTTTGAGTAACCCCTGTATAAATAAAGTTACCTTTTTGTTGGTTATAACCATGGCGTCCATACTTAGCTTGTGTAGGGACTGGACCCGTTGCGCCGTCACGAGTGCCATCAGCATGACCATTTTGTAGGTCAATTTGTCCAATGAAAGGGACGTTATTGGTGCCCACCCTCGGAGCATGGTTAGCACAATGCCGATATCCCAGGTCTGGGAATATCTAGGCCTGGGGGGATTTGAATTAAATATTCCCCTCATTAGTTTCGACACCAAAGGGTGAGACCCCACTGTAAGGTGATCGTAACCTTGTCCGAGATAATTGGATAGGACACTTCTGGCACAGTCGATGGCACTGTAGCTCAAACCTTCATCGAAATGAAGGCTTGCCAGGAGCTCCAGCACTTCTGTGATGGTGGCTGTGTCATATGTGGTGTTTGTTTTGGTACAGAACACCTCCCATTTCTTCACGTAAGTGAGGTATTGTCTTCTGGTGGACTCCCTGCACGATGCTGTGATGATATTGATTGTTCAGTCCAAGAGTCCAAAATCCAGAAGTGGCCTTTTCAAACGCTGCAAACCAATAGGTCTATCCGGTCATGGCACGGGTGACTCTCCCCTGTCACAGGGTGTACCAATAAACTCGGATGTTTATTTATTGGGATGCATGGTTCTGTGGCCATGTCCAATACCACAGGGAACCATGGTCGAGTAGGCCAGTTGGGCACAACCAGAATACCCAATGCGGAGTCTTGTTGAATTTTGCAAGACCCGACTGATGAGGCAGAATTTGGGGGAAATGCATAGAAAAACAAATCCTCCCAGTGTAGCGAGAACGCGTCCATCGCTAGTGCCCCAGAGTCTGGTTCCCATGCAACATATGTTGATATGTAGAGGAACCAACGAGAGAGCAGGCTATTTTAGACTGGGTTTTGAGTAATGAGGAAGGGGTAATTAGCCGTCTTGTTGTACGTGTCCCCTTGGGCAAGAGTGACCATAATATGGTTGAGTTCTTCATTAGGATGGAGAGTGACATTGTTAATTCAGAAACAATGGTTCTGAACTTAAAGAAAGGTAACTTTGAGGGTATGAGACGTGAATTGGCCAAGATTGACTGGCAGTTAATTCTAAAAGGGTTGACGGTGGATATACAATGGAAGACATTTAAAGACTGCATGGATGAACTACAAAAATTGTTCATCCCAGTTTGGCAAAAGAATAAATCGGGGAAGGTAGTGCATCCGTGGATAACAAGGGAAATCAGGGATAGTATCAAAGCAAAGGATGATGCGTACAAAGTAGCCAGAAAAAGCAGCATACCAGAGGACTGGGAGAAATTCAGAGACCAGCAGAGGAGGACAAAGGGCTTAATTAGGAAAGGAAAAATAGATTATGAAAGAAAACTGGCAGGGAACATAAAAACTGACTGCAAAAGTTTTTATAGATATGTGAAGAGAAAGAGGTTAGTTAAAACAAATGTAGGTCCCTTGCAGTCAGAAACAGGGGAGTTGATCATGGGGAACAAGGATATGGCAGACCAATTGAATAACTACTTTGGTTCCGTCTTCACTAAGGAAGACATAAATAATCTGCCTGAAATAGCAGGGGACTGTGGGTCAAAGGAGGAATTGAGTGAAATCCAGGTCAGTCGGGAAGTGGTGTTGGGTAAATTGAATAGATTAAAGGCCGATAAATCCCCAGGGCCAGATAGGCTGCATCCCAGAGTACTTAAGGAAGTAGCTCAGGAAATAGTGGATGTATTAGTGATAATCTTTCAAAACTCTTTAGATTCTGGAGTAGTTCCTGAGGATTGGCGGGTAGCAAATGTAACCCCTCTTTTTAAGAAGGGAGGGAGAGAGAAAACGGGGAATTACAGACCAGTTAGTCTAACATCGGTAGTGGGGAAACTGCTAGAGTCAGTTATTAAAGATGGGATAGCAGCACATTTAGAAAGTGGTGAAATCATTGGACAAAGTCAGCATGGATTTACAAAAGGTAAATCATGTCTGACGAATCTTGTGGAATTTTTCGAGGATGTAACTAGTAGCGTGGATAAGGGAGAACCAGTGGATGTGGTATATCTGGACTTCCAGAAGGCTTTCGACAAGGTCCCACATAAGAGATTAGTATACAAACTTAAAGCATACGGCATTAGGGGTTCAGTATTGATGTGGATAGAGAACTGGCTGGCAAACAGGAAGCAAAGAGTAGGAGTAAACGGGTCCTTTTCACAATGGCAGGCAGTAACTAGTGGGGTACCGCAGGGCTCAGTGCTGGGACCCCAGCTATTTACAATATATATTAATGATCTGGATGAGGGAATTGAAGGCAATATCTCCAAGTTTGCGGATGACACTAAGCTGGGGGGCAGTGTTCGCTGTGAGGAGGATGCTAGGAGACTGCAAGGTGACTTGGATAGGCTGGGTGAGTGGGCAAATGTTTGGCAGATGCAGTATAATGTGGATAAATGTGAGGTTATCCACTTTGGTGGCAAAAACAGGAAAGCAGACTATTATTTAAATGGTGGCCGATTAGGAAAAGGGGAGATGCAGCGAGACCTGGGTGTCATGGTACACCAGTCATTGAAAGTAGGCATGCAGGTGCAGCAGGCAGTGAAAAAAGCGAATGGTATGTTAGCTTTCATAGCAAAAGGATTTGAGTACAGGAGCAGGGAGGTTCTACTTCAGTTGTACAGGGTCTTGGTGAGACCACACCTGGAGTATTGCGTACAGTTTTGGTCTCCAAATCTGAGGAAGGACATTATTGCCATAGAGGGAGTGCAGAGAAGGTTCACCAGACTGATTACTGGGATGTCAGGACTGTCTTATGAAGAAAGACTGGATAGACTCGGTTTATACTCTCTGGAATTTAGGAGATTGAGAGGGGATCTTATAGAAACTTACAAAATTCTTAAGGGGTTGGACAGGCTAGATGCAGGAAGATTGTTCCCGATGTTGGGGAAGTCCAGGACAAGGGGTCACAGCTTAAGGATAAGGGGGACATCCTTTAAGACCGAGATGAGGAAGACTTTTTTCACATAGAGAGTGGTGAGTCTCTGGAACTCTCTGCCACAGAGGGTAGTTGAGGCCAGTTCATTGGCTATATTTAAGAGTGAGTTGGATGTGGCCCTTGTGGCTAAGGGGATCAGAGGGTATGGAGAGAAGGCAGGTACGGGATACTGAGTTGGATGATCAGCCATGATCATATTGAATGGCGGTGCAGGCTCGAAGGGCTGAATGGCCTACTCCTGCACCTAATTTCTATGTTTCTATGTTTCTATGATATTTGGTGAATAAGTCTGGATGCAAAAAGGTCGATATCAGGTGTTCCATACCGATCTACAATATCGGCAAATACTTTGCGGTCCAACATCCATTCGGTGTTGTCATTAAACTTGCGTGACCTGGTGTCCGCCACTGTATTTAGCCTACCTGGAAGGTAAGTGGCTGATATCCAAATGCTCCTTTCTAGGCACCAGTGCCAGATTGTATTGACCAATTCGTCACAGGTTATCGACTTTATTCCACCCATATGATTGATATAAGCCACCATTTGTAAGCGTTCGTGCAGATGGTGCATGTCCGAACAGTAAGTCCGGAGTCCATGAAATGTTCCCAGCATTTCTAGATAATTAATTCCTAGTGCCAGGAGTAGGGTTAATTCATGTGCACTCCATCTACCACTGCAACTGGAGGTGGTATTAGTTGCGCCCCAACCTTGTGTGCTGGCATAACCGTATAACCGAGGGATTTGTGATTGTGATGGGGTTAGAGCAATGTCGAGCATTGTCTATCCACCATTGTAATTCCAATTTTGCTTTCCCTGGTAATTGCATTGGCCTGTCAAAATGGCCCGCATGGTACTAGAGTGCTGCAATTTTTGCCCTTTGTAGGTTTTGGTAATGCAGTGGCCCAAATTATATGGCTGGGAAAGCAGCCACAAGCTGCCCAATCACCCTGGCTACTTGCCGAATAGACGGTTTCCTGATGCCAGTAAGGCTGTTGCATGCTTCTATCAAGTCTGACACTTTGTTTGGTGGCAAAGTGACAGACATATGAACAGAGTCAATTGTGAATCCCAAATAGTCCATAATGGTAGAAGGCATCAATTTTGATTTATCTGGATGGATGATAAACTCCAGCTTTTGAAATAAGTGCTCAGTGGCTGAGACAGCCAATTTGGCCAACACCAAGGTTTTCCCCACAAATAAAATATCATTGAGGTAAGCCATGACAATGTTTTTGTTTTCTGAGATACTCTAAAGCTGGTTTTAATAATTTGGTAAACAGTCTGGGTGCTGATGATAATCCATTAGGCAGCGCTTTATACTGCCAGAGCTGCCCCATCCAGACAAATTTGAAATATCTGCGATGATCCTTATCTATTGGTACTGAATAGTATGCATCCTTCAGATCGATGCAAGCCATGAAGTACCTCTTGGAAACTAGTTGTTTGGCAGTGACAAAGGTTTCCATTTTGAAGTGGGCATACTGCACAAAAGTATTCAGCCTTATGTCCTTGTTTCTTGGTATGTGGAGGCGCTGTGGTGTGGGAGTGGCGCATCTTCCAAGAAGGCCGTGCTGGGCCATGGTCGAAAAAAGACCGTTGAGCAGGTTGAACGGCCTTTGAGCTTTCACCAGCAGGAGGTCTATCGCTGTTGTAGCGTTGTCTGCTGGTGGATGCATAGGGTGCTGCCACCGCTGGTATGAGGACTTGGTGGCAGCTGGCACTTTAATCATGCCTATTGCCTTTGCCTCTTCATCGAGGTCTTTTACCTGTTTAGGCAGGTTGGCCCCGAATAGTAATGTTGGCGGCTGAGCACTGCTGGGTCTGCACAACCCCGCGAACTTGGGGTTCAGTGCAGGCCGGATGACACTCTTCCTGTAACTGTTATCTCATACTGAGTGTTACATAGGAGAGCTAGAGCATCCTGTAGCTCCTCTGGCATTTCCACTCCGTCCACTGACCTGGCAATGGCCGTAATTCCAGCAGCCAGTAGTTTAAGGATCTTCTGGAGTTTCACTTCCTGGCTCCTGATGCCAGGGCTCATGTTACCCCAAATGGGGTTGTTAACAGCAGGCATGTTGAGGGAGACACAATTCTCCGGAGCTCAGTATTTGGCTGCCGTGTCATTAATGGCTTGTTCTTTAAGTTGGTTTGTTGCCATGTAGTTGATACTGGCTTCCAACTTTGGATGCAACGGCAGCCCTTTTTGGGTAGACATCGCAAAATTCATAACCATTCCCAATAGCTCCTCTTCTGGCACCCCTAGCATTGGTGTATCTTCAGCCATACTCCCCTCTTCAGAGTCAGCCCAGTTCTGACTCCTTATGCTCTCCTGCAAGCAGGGTGAGACATTTGGCAGTCCTGTAAAGGATGCTGCCGTGGGTCTGCTAAGAGACCCACTGTGACCATACCCCTGCTGCAGCAGGTCATGTTGGAGCAACTGCTCCACCATACGCTCCATGTGGGATAGTCGACCGTCATTACTTCCCACGAGCGGGGTGTCCTCCGGTCCGGACTCAGCTGAGTCAGCGGACCTGCACGACTTCCGGGTGGTTTTGCCACCAGTCCGAGGAGCACCTGCAGGCTGTAGAGGCATGAAGTCGGAGGCTGCAGTTTGAATCAGCAGCTCTGGAGAACTCGACCGTTGCTGGCTGCCTCCTTCGCGGTCCTCAGCAACAATTTTGGCAGCGGCTCGTTTGGACTTTGTCCTGGTCTCCACGTTGGTGCGCTCTGTAATGCAAACAAAACAGAGCTGACAACAACCTCAGGAATGATAAGTACTTACCTGCGAGCCATTTTAAAACTTATGCTGGAGGAGCGCCGCTGCCTGTTGCTTCGCAATGTGTAAATGAAAACTTTACAAGCTCTTAAGTGTACAACATCTTTTAATGATAGCACTGGGTATTACATACACCTTCAAGCACCGGCTACATTTTTCTACTGAGGGGAAGGCGTTATGATTGATGTTAACTGGGCGGGGTTAATGGGAGTGAGGTAACTATATTATTGGTTGCATATAAACCATCTACATCCTTCCCCTTAGAAATCAAAAAAAAACAGATTGTTGTCACGACAACCGAATTAAACAGCAGAATTAAACGAAATCGCCGTAGCGAACAGGCGGCTTACTGATCCTGCCCGAGCGCGTACGGATGTCTCCCCCTCCCCCCGAAAGAGCAGAAGAAGCAGGAGGACGCAAGGCAGCCGGGGAACCAGGGAAGGGCATTGGGGTGGGAGAAACAGGAGAGGGAGAACCGCGATCGGCAACAGGGGACCCGCGCAGAGGGGAACCAGGCGCCCGCGACGGGGACCGAGGCATGCAGGGAACACCAGCCGGGACGGCAGCCGGCTGCTGATAGGAGAGTGGAGGGGCATAGGGCCCAGGGGGCTGTGGCTGTGGCTCATTAACCGCAAGCAGGTGTTGTCGGCTTCTTCGGTAGATGGAACCCTCACAGTCGACCAGATACGAACGAGGTGAGTCGGCCGCCCCAACCACGGTGGCCAGACGGTAGTGACCACTGGCGGTCTGCAAACGAACAACCTGTCCGGGCAACAGAGGATCGAGTGGTCTGCACGACCGATCGTGGGAACGCCGCTGGCTGTCATGTTTCTCTTGAATTCGCCTCTGCACGGAGGCGGGCTCCAGCACCCGAGGTTTCAGCTGGCGCTGGGCAATCGGGACGGTGGATCTGGTAGTTCTGGACATCAGACGCTGAGCAGGGGACCCCATGGCCGGATCCCTGGAAACATTCCTGAGGTTCAGGAGATCCAAATACAAATCAGAATTGGATAGTCGCGCCTGTTCCATCAGAAGCTTGGCGCTGCGGACGGCCCGTTCTGCTAGGCCGTTGCTCTGTGGGTACTCTGGGCTGCTGGTGAAATGCACGAAGTTCCACTTGTCGGCAAAGCTTTTGAATTCTCGGCTTGTAAACTGCCTGCCGTTGTCAGTCTGCAGCCTGACCGGGGTCCCAAAAGTGGAGAAGTGTTTCCGCAGCTTGCGGATCACCATCTCCGACGTGAGGGATGTCAGCAAATCCACTTCGAACCAGTTGGAGTACGAGTCGACCAGGACAAGGTAGTGGTTACCACGCCACTCGAAAATGTCGGCAGCCAGCGAGGACCAGGCCAAAGCAGGGGCGGGCTGTTGCAGCAGGGGCTGTCGCTGCTGGTGCGGCGCAAGACTGTTGCACGTGGAGCAGGCAGAAACTCTGTCTCGGATATATTTGGCCATTCCAGGCCAATAGAATTGGCACTGAGCGTGGGCAAGCGTTGCATCGACCCCAGGGTGTCCGCTGTGGGCTGCACAAAAGTAAAAGTCAAACAGGGAGGACGGGACCACAACTTTATGTCCCTTGACGATAACGCCATCCTGGAGCACCAGTTCGTCGCGGATCAGGAAGAAAGGCTGTGCTTCAGATGGCGCGGCGGAGCGCTTTGTTGGCCACCCTGCTTTAATCACCGATGCAAGCTGCTGCAAGGCCGGATCGGCAGCGGTGTGCTCGGCCAAAACCTGTAGCTGCTTGGTGGGAATAAAGTTAACGCCCAGTACGAGCAAGTCCTCTGTTTCGTAGGGGTGGCGAGCGCAGGAGGTACGCGGGGCTCGCGACAGGGTGTCCGCAATGTGCATCTCGGTGCCCTTCTTGTAGATTATGTCAAAGTCGAAGCGCTGGAGCTGCAGCATCATACGCTGCAGCCTGGCAGGGGCAGCGTGAATCGGCTTGTTCAGGATTGTCACCAGTGGCTGGTGGTCGGTTTCGACCGTAAATCTGCTGCCGAACAGGAAGTCTCTGAACTTGGAGCAGGCGAACACCACCGCGAGCAGCTCTTTCTCGATCTGAGCGTACCGCTGCTCGGTGTCCGTCATGGTGCGGGAGGCATAGGAGACGGGATGCAGCGATCCATCGACAGACTGAAGGCAAGCCGCACCCAGACCGAACTTGGAAGCGTCACAGGTGACGGTGATGGGGCGACCCACGTCGAAGAACCGCAATGTCGGAGTGCTAATCAGTTTCGACTTGAGGCGGTCAAAAGCCTGCTGGTGATATGGGAGCCAGGCCCAGGCGATATCCTTTTTTGTCAGCTGCCGCAGGGGAGCACTCAGCTCACTGAGGTTTGGTATAAACTTGCCAAGGTAGTTCACCATGCCCAAGAATCGTTGCAGACCTGGCACGTCGGTGGGGGCTGCCATTTCGGAGATGGCAGCTGCCTTCAAGGGGTCGGGCTTTAGTCCGTTAGGGGTGAAAACATGTCCAACATACGTGACCTCTGAGACATGAAACCGGCACTTCTTGGGATTCAGCTTCAGGTTCGCCTGTCGCACGCGATCCAGGACGCGGCGGAGGTTCAGGTCGTGCTCGGCAAGGTCCTTCCCGTAAACCAGGATATCATCCACGATGATGGCACATGGCAGGTGCGCGAATAATTGCTCCATCGTCTGCTGGAACACCTCGCTAGCAGAATTGATGCCGAATGGCATTCGCAGGAACTTGAATCTGCCGAACGGTGTGGCGAAAGTCGTCAGGTCAGAAGACGCTTTGTCCAACGGGACCTGCCAAAACGAGTTCTTAGCGTCTAGGACCGAAAAGATGGTGGCTTGCCCGACCTTTGCCGCCACATCCTCAACAGACCGCATGGGGTAATGTGGTCGCCTGATGGCAAGGTTTAAGTCCTTCGGGTTGATACACACGCGTATCTCGTTCTTGTCTTTCTTAATCGTGGCAACCATGGTGGAGACCCAATCGGTGGGCTCGCTAACTGCTACTAGCACCCCCTTTTCGACCATCTCGTTGAGCA
Source organism: Okamejei kenojei (assembly GCA_035221665.1). Taxonomy (NCBI): domain Eukaryota; kingdom Metazoa; phylum Chordata; class Chondrichthyes; order Rajiformes; family Rajidae; genus Okamejei; species Okamejei kenojei. Next base: position 8,609,961 of record CM069140.1, on the reverse strand, counting down.
TCGCCTCGACCTTGTCCTTCATGGCGTGAGACACCCTGTGAGGTGCGCGGACCACGGGTTGTATATTTGGGTCAATGGAAATATGGTATGACACTGGTAACTTCCCCAGGTCATCGTCGAACAGGTCCTGGTATTCAGCAACCGGGTCAAACGAAAGTTGCACTTTGTGGACCGTGCGGTCAAAGGAGACCAGGCCAAGATCCTGGCACGCACGGTTTGCCCAACAGGGTTACACAGTCAGAGTTCAAAAACATAGAAAACCAGGTTTCTTGTGGCCTTTTGCAGCACGCAAGTTAAAGTGGCCCTCCCCGCAGGCCTTAGAATCTCTCCACCATAGGCGTGCAGGGTAGCATCGTCAACAATCAGAGGCTCATTACTCCTTATCTTGTTGAAAAGATTCATGGACAAAACATTGACTCTCGCGCCAGTATCTAATTTGGCAGAGAAAGGTTACGCCATTGACAGTCACAGGTACGGAGGGATCATTGCGGTGGGCGGGTGTCTGTAGGAGGGTAAACACATGAGAGTCCTCGGCAGAATTAATTGGCTCCGCACCATTGCACTCAACTAAATTGGGCTGTGAGTCGAAACAGAGATCAGATTGGGCCAGCATGTTTAGACTGGGACTGGAAGCTTGTGCCTGGCTCCCACGGGAACGGAGTAAGCGACAGGAGGCTGAGAAATGGTTCAGCTTTTTACAAAAGTTACAGGTTTTACCAGAGGCGGGACACGTCGACAGTCTATGGTGCATGTAGTTACAGTTCGGGCATCTTTTTCGGGGCACATCGCCAGGTCCAGGGCGGGCACGCGGCAGAAAAAACATTGTTTCCCACCCGAGGCTGTGGGCTCCTAAACCCAGCCAGGTTGACAGATTTATTGCCCAAATCCCGGTGGTCCTCTTGCAAAACAACGACCTCAGACAATCTGCAGGCATGCATAGCTTTGTCCAATGTTAGATCCGGATCCCTCAAAAGCTCACATCGCAGCTTCTGGTCACGCATGCCAGTTACTAAAATGTCTCTAGTGAGCTGGTCTGTCATGTCGCCAAAACGGCACCGCTGGGCGAGATAACGCAAATCAGCAATAAAACATTCAACAGGTTCATCAGGCAACTGTCTCCTCGTAAAGAACCGTGCCCTCTCTAGAATGCGGTTCGAGGGCAGGTCACAAATCTCCCTGAACTTACGTAGAAGGCAAGCGGGGTCGTCAGCAGACTCTGCAGGAGTAATCACCGCACCATCGACGCCCAGGACCGCTGGAGCGTAGGTGAAAGTTCTGGCTCTCTTCATGGCATCAGGTCCGACAAGGTTGAGGAGGAGGGAAGCTTTAAGGGAGTCAGGATCAGCGCGGTGTGCGACGTTGACAAAGTGTGTGAAATCAAATTCAAACGTGGCCCAGCGCTCAGAGATGTCAGCATCAAAGACAAGCTGCTCGGGCTTTCTGCAAGAGGACGCCATGGCCAAAGAGATCAAAGCACAAAAAACACAAATCAAAAAAAAGAAATAAAAACCGATAAACAGGAGACGCAAGTATCTTCCAGCTTCTGACACCATGTAAATGAAAACTTTACAA